>JASCQY010000048.1:4297899-4310499 GCA_030264315.1 Sardinella tawilis
CTGGTGCTTGTGCCCTGGGCCAAAGTTCCTGGGCTTAAGTTCCTGGGCCAATGGCCCTAAGTATAAACGGGGCTATTTATTGTCCCCTTTTTTCCAGTGTCAGTGTTGACACTACACTATGTGCTGCGATATGATCACACCAATATCCACCATGTGGATATTCCTCATGTGAGCCTCTGTCCTACTCTATGGGAAGTTGTTCATCTGAATGCCAGATTGGGCTGCGTGTGATAGCTGCCAAGTTGAGTTAGGTCCAGTGGCAACAACAGCAAACCACATGCAGCTCTGTAACACTATGTGCCTTAGCCTGGTCCAGCAGGGTCTTGGATTTAAAATCCCTGGAGCGTAATTAATCAAGCTCTCGTCAGTAACAGCCCTTGAGTCTGTGTGTGTGTACACAGAGCTGAAGTTTAAAATATGATGAGAAGTGTTGGATTGGAACAAATTCTGATTTTAGTAATAGCTGTCGAACGAGCTTGGGGACATCTCATGGTGATTACAGCTGTCCTAAAAGCGCATCCCTCCTGGTCTACTGGTTTATTTTGTAGAGGTTTTCAACAAACCGCCTAAAGTCACTGAAATCCAACTTTTTAACTGCTTCCATATGTCCAATAGACATCATTGACAAAGAGTCCTCTTCTTCATCGCAAGTGCCACAGCACAAGATTGCAAAACACTGCCCAAGAGCATTCAGAGCAGGCTCTGGTTCTTTATTCACGGTGTATTTACAGGATTTTGAAAGGCGATAAGCTGTTCTAAATTTAACACTGCCCCACCACTGTCACATAGTATAACCTGTATTTCTGCTAGTAGGTCTTCTCGTGTTCATCTTTCTTCATATTAAACAGTGAATTACATTTGTTCTATCTGTGGTTGCAGTGTTAATCCAATATCATGTAAAACTCGCAATCTATTGATATAATAACTTTGTATTAAATGCATACTCTACTCTGGAGATGGAGTGATATATAATTTTGCCCTTTGTTTTAAATTCCCTTTTGTTTTGATGGGCTGGGGATAGGGATGGGGTGGTATTTCACTGAATGTACAGTGGACAACTTTGGGGTTAATATTTTCCCTTTCGCAAATTTCTGGCCATATCCACACCCAGGCACCTACTCTGCACGGAAAAAAGGCTACTCCTCCCATACACGTCCACACACACACTTGCACACGTGTCTTGTTTCTGGACTTGCGTGAGTGTCATAGAGCCATGATCACATAGCATGCGTGCAACACACTCATCTGTACTTAATTGGAGCTGTGGGGACTGAGTCACTGTCTTGACGTTTTTTTTCGCCGGTGGCCCGTGCGTTCCTTTTTTTTTGACGTTGCTTTGAAAGAGGATGTATGACTATCGAGGCATGGCCTGGGTTTGCTGATTGGAACCAGCTGTCAGGGATGTCGGTGCAGTACCGTTACTTAGCATGACGTAATCAGTAATTCTGAGGAGCCTGGTGGAGATGTTATAGGCCTAGTATGTAAGATGATCCATGTAAGATGAGGATCATATGTTAGCTACAGCATGTTTACACTTACATGTTTAACCTCTACGGCCAACCTCCACATTCAAAAGCATAACAATCATCATGCCAAAGGTACAGTTACATTATGCATGGATACAAATGTTATTCACAAATGTTGTGCTCCTAACATGGTAATGTTTATGTTGAAGAATACCAGCCCTTGTCAACTCGCTATCCAAAACTGCCTTTATAGGCCAAGGATTATTTCATAATGCTGTAGCTCACTATGTTGCCGTCCTTTGAGACTCTTGGTGAAGTGTCGGCCTTTCAAAACGATCATTTAGGATTACAAACAAACAAAACAATGCAATGAAATCATGAGATTTAATTCTGAGCATATTGTGCAAAGGCGAGGCAAGTTTCCATTTGGTATGTTTACTTTGTTTTTGGAAAGTTTTTGAACTTTTTTACTAGGACATTTGTTGTTGGAAGAATTTGTTAAAAGTGTTTTAGGTTAGGTCTTTTCTCCAGTCTGTTCCTCTTGGGCCTACCTTCATAGACTTTCATAGATCTATAAATTCTCTTGAAGCAACACTATAAACACATAACTCCTTAGCTTAAGACCCGTGTATATATTGGGCATCAACATTAAGTGAAACATCCATTAGCTTGGTTGCTCATACACAAATCTGGTTTGGTGAAAAAGCAGTGGCCTTATGAAACAATGTTATATTTTTACTAAGAGCTTTGCCAGACAACTAACACAAAACCATCCAAGAGGACGACTCCAAGAACAAACTGAAAATTTCTTGTGTGCTAGTGTGTATGGTAGAGAGAGAGAGAGAGAGAGAGAGAGAGAGAGAGAGAGAGTTTAAAAAGTAAAAGAAAATAAATAGGGAGGCAGAGGAAAGGAACGGGGGAGATTGTTAAAATTTTATCTGTGCAAAATAATGACTCAGTTCAAGTGTTATTTCATGATGTGTTTGCTGAGATCTGATGATGCTGGCAAAGAAATTATAAGGCCTTGTTGTTGAAGTCAAGCTGATAGCCTTCTTATTGTTTTAAAGGGTGTTTTAAAAAACATAATTGAGAGCCTTATCCACCTTTGAAGATGGATTAGTCTCCTGTCTGGATGAAACTCTGAGCCAATAATCACAACCATTCTCCCCCCCCCCCCCCCCTCTCTCTCTGGTATTACAAACATTCTGCATCAGGTAATTATAAACATTGACAAAGAGGCAGGAACCCTGATGTCTACATAGAGGTTTTAAAGTTTTTTACTATATACTGTAACAATGAGAAGGGTTTTTCTTTTTTTCAACTAACGGAGAAAAAAATGTCTGCTCTCTTTCCCTGGCAACGAATCCATTGTTTTCAAACATGTACATATGAATTCACTTACATAATCACTTGGGTACTGTGCATGTACACAGTGAGTTACATTGTGACGACTTGCAAAGGAAGAACTGTTAGAGAAAGCAGACTGAAGTATAAATTTACATCTGGATAAATCATATTAGTGGTGCTTGTTGTGGTGGAGCCTTTTTAGGCTCTGTAAAAATTATACAGTATATATCTTTTTTGAGACAGTACTGTCATACATTCTCAGGCACTCTTGGCTTGACATTACACACTGACAGACTTAACAGATAAGCAGTTTTTCTCAAACGCAGGAGGAGAACAGGGCTTCGCTTTAAAGAGCAATTCTTTTCTCTGTGAAACTGTCAACAGACTCAGAAGCCTGTTGCTAATATGATTTGTTACATCACATGCTACAAGTCTGTCTGGTGGGAGGAAGGAGTGGCGGAGACACATCCTTAAGCTTTGGCTGTGTGTCTGAAGCAAGCCACATTATTCTTGTGGGGATGCGGGAAAAGAAGCAGCACTGACTAAAGCTCCTATTGAGATCTTATTGCAACACATTATTCCCTGAAGTATTTTGGCCCTGAAAACGGAATAGGTCAAAATGTTGCAATAAAAATATAAAAAAAGGAGTTTAACTTCTAGTCGAGTGTAGACATTTTACCTAATTTTGTTTAATGTGATCTTTTATTGTATCTGCTTGAATTTACAGGCTTTTATTTTTACATTTAATTGTTATTTTATGTAATATCTAATACTGTATCTGATATAAAATATATTTCAAACATGGTTTGGCAGTAGCCTACTAACAGTCTTTAATAGGTCCCAATAAAAAACAAATCAATGGATCAAACTTCATTGTCCAGGGACTTATATTTTAGACATGGCTCACTGAGTGCAAACACAGTTATCAGTTAGTTTAGCCATAAAAGTTTTACACAAAATATGATAACATGAATGATTTACTGCCTGTGTATTTTGATGGGCTAGTTAGCATGAGTTTTTATTACAACATTTTTTTTTTTAAATAGGCCTATATGTAAACACTCTGACTCATACCAAAACATGCATGCATTATCAACCAAGGAACTGAAACAAACTAGGAAAATAGAGAATTTTTGCATTACTGATTATATAAGACTGAATACAAGAAAATTATTATTATTAATGTTTTATGTTTTTTTCTGCCAGTTTCGATCTGGCAGACATATTTTGCATTGTTGTAGATGTAATAAACCATTTCAGTCTAGAGCATTTTTGTAATATTGCATAAGTCACAATTGCATAAGTGAAAATAGATGTTGCTTTGCATTGTTTTTGTGCTGTTTACAAAAAGTAAACAAATCACAGTCAAGCAAATAACTGCATCATGACTAGATTTGTGTTGGTATGGTTGATTACCCACACTCTGTGATAGTTTGAAGACACTCAAATGTTTCAAATGTCTGTTTTATCATTGAATTTGTGGCAATAAATAATATGTCAAATCAGATCAAACAGATTCAGACATTACTTTTCATTTTTATCAACACTTGTTTTGTGACATTAAGAAAGCTTCTTATCATACTCTTTTTCTACCATAACAACCTGCAAAACTCTGCAGCAGAGAGCACATGTGTTTGTCATTAAGGAATCACAGCGATCCAGATCATAAATCAACACAGTGGAAGCAGATCCGAAATATTTTATTTGTGGAGCTGAGCAACAAGGCATGCACCTCCTCCAGAGGAAACCGTTCAAGATGGCCTGGAACAACCAGCGACTCCATTCAGCTATTTTTATGGAAACAGGAACAGTTCATTGTGGCACATTACTATATCCTATGTCATGAGTGGCTTTGTGAGAGTGTGATTTCCCCCCCTTATTGTTAGCACCAAGCACAGGGGAACTATTCGTCTGTTCTTACCTAGCTGTCGAGTGCGGAACATTTATGTCACAGAGGAAAAAATCCTCAACAACTCAGAATGCTACATTGTCTTTTGCCTATCTGACATTTATTACTGATGGTAAATTATGAGATAGAGTGTTTGGTTGTAGGTGTAGCCAAGTGAATAACATATTTTATTTATATATTTTTACTCCATGATTGCAGTCTTCAGCTTGTGTCCTGCTCTTGCCACCTAGAGGGTAAAATGAAGAACTGCCTTCAAATTAGTGCAGATATAATCTATGGCCATGTTTCAAATCGCGCAGATGCACACTTCAAACATTATGTCTTGGTGCATTCTGAATGTTTTTTTCGAGAATGCGATTTAAACAGTGTATGTTTTCAGTTAAGTGCTCAATTTGTGACATTTCACGTCAAAAATACAATATGGCCATAAGTAGCCATGTACACTGTGCAGTGTTGCAGTGCAAGTGCGCTGTTTGAGACACAGCCTATCATAAGTAACTGAAGTAATTGAAGGGTATTCCTTGAAAACTGCCACCCATTTTTTACAAATCGATGTTTGATTGGAAATATGTGAAAATTTCAAAAATCTCACAGATCAGAAAAAATGGCTCAACTTGCCACATGTGGCTCTTGGACCTTAGTTTGCCTAACATACCCTCAAACCAACAAGAAAAAATGTTTGTGCCTGAAATTAAATCAAATAGGCTAATTGACTACACATTTTAAACCCAAGTCCCAAGTCCGAATTCAAGCAATTTTAGGTCCTCCAATAGGCCGCATTCCAATAGTGTCAGAGTGATTTTGGGATGCTTGTTTCAGCCATATGTCTGTCACTATAAGCCTACGTATGTAGGCTATGTCTGTCAATAAGCATCTTTGGCTATTAGGGAACCAGTTCTTTATAATAATAATAATAATAATAATAATTGTTATTGTTGTTGTTGTTGTTGTTGTTGTTATTGTTTGGGGCAGACCTGAGTTGGATCGGCTTTAATATGTCATTGTTTAGGGAGTAGGCAGCGCAGGGACCAGGGTGGTGACAATTGGACCCCATTGCTTGAGGCCCGTATAGCCTATAAACTCCCGTGGGAGGCAAGATTTAATTAAAATGGGGTCTGCCTGAAACAATATCCTTTCAGGCAGAGCAGAATTCCTTGCTTTAACTCTTTGGAAGGCTGCGGCTCTATCGATATAAACTTTGTTACGAGTTTAAGGATCAGATAGGCCTGCATCTTGATACTTTTTAGTTTCATGCGCAGATGAGGTCATAATAAGCCAATATGTTTCTGGGCTATGTCCCAAACCGTTTGGCATGACACAAACGCAACTAGACCTGTCGGTGGACTGAGCAGAAACTTCACTTCCTTCTTCTCTACCTCCGTTGACGATTCGCGATATCCCTTCTCAAATTACAAGAGCCTAGGTAGGACTTCGTCAACTGAAGAGTTTTGTCTGTTCTCGTTGGCTGTAGTTTGTACACGTAAGCAGTCAATTTCGAGTCATCCCCCCTGCTACACGAACTGTCCTTTTCCTCTTCCTGGTTACAAGTTTTATGACACATGACATATTCTGTAAGGTGAGTGAACTTAAATATTGTTGTATAGCTTGCAACATATAGGTAATTCGAGCCTTACATTTTCAGTGTTTAGCAGCAGACGACCTAACGTACGAGTATTTTGTATCGTTTCTCAGGTGCTGCCTTAAAAATGAACGTTAAGCAAAAGTGATTGTGTGATAGACCGAAGCGGAGAGATATCTTCAGCAGAACAATGTGTTGAATGCGCATTTGAAGACTCGACAGAAAACGACAGTTTGATTAATCCAAAACGGGCAAGTTTAAAGACGCTTAAACCATGAACATTAATACTCTCTTCATTTCTGAAGCCTAGGCTGATATGAAATCGAATTCATGAACATCTGTAACTCGAAGTGACAAAATGAGATTCAGGCTTCTCCGAAGAAATGTTATTGCCTTCCTGCTGGTCTCTTTAGTTGTGTTCATTTTGATATACACAAAATCAACTTCAGTCTCAGAGAAACCTGCAGAGACTCAACCACAACCTCAGGAGAACACCCAAGCAACTGTAATAAGCAAGTTTCAATATGGATCCGTCATGGACATGCGCACGTCAGTGTATGACAGCAACTTCAAACAGGCTATTTTGAATGATGACAAGTTCCCAGGTGTCCCCGAAGTGGTCGTTGTGGTACAAGTCCACAACAGACCAGCTTACCTGAGAATGTTAATTCAGTCATTGGAAAATGCAGCAGATGTTCACAAGTTTTTGGTCATCTTCAGTCATGACTATTTTTCCCAGGAATTGGCCGATATAGTTCAGGGTATAACCTTCTGCAAGGTTTTGCAAATTTACTTCCCTTACAGTGGACAGCTATATCCAAATGAATTCCCTGGGCAGGACCCAAAGGACTGTCCACGGGACATAGCCAAGTCTGATGCCATCAAATCAGGATGCCTCAATGCTGAGCACCCAGACTCCTATGGTCATTACCGGGAGGCGTCTATAACTCAGACTAAACACCACTGGTGGTGGAAACTTCATTTTGTGTGGGAGCGGGTACACGCTCTTCAGGGATTCAGCGGTTTTGCTGTCTTCATTGAGGAGGACAACTACATCCTCCCTGACTTTTATCAGTTCTTCAAGGGCATGTTGGAGCACAGAAAGTCTGACTGCCCAGACTGTGATATGCTGGCCCTCGGCAACCACGATGGCCTGGGACGCTTTCAGGAATTCTCAGGTAAGTTGGAGACGGCGAGCTGGTTGTCAACTAAACACAACATCGGCATGGGAATCTCCAGGGAGATCTACTACAAGTTGATGGGCTGCAACAACGAGTACTGCACCTACGATGACTATAATTGGGACTGGACCTTGCAGAACCTTTCTGGGACGTGCATCTCCAAGCCACTGAAGGTGCTTGTGGCACGTGGCTCCAGGGTCCTGCACACAGGCGACTGTGGCATGCACAAGAAGGAGGCCTGCCGCCCTGAACAGGCCCAAGCTGAGGTGCAGAAGTCGCTCCAACTGGCAAAGCCAGCTTTCTTTCCCCAGACTCTCACTGTGACAGACCACGGTCCCGCACAGCACCAGCCGCACATGAAAAATGGGGGCTGGGGGGACATTCGGGATCATGCACTATGCAAAAACTATGCCAAACGTCTGTAAGCCAACTGAGCTTCCTTTTGTTGTATCCCCCCAAAATGTTTTGGGTGATAAGTGCCATTAAGATATTCAGAGTTGAGGTAAAGATATTGCATTTACTGTAGCTTATACACAGTGTCTTCCAAAGATGCATGTGAACAAAAAACAGACAGCAAGCATCACTACATCAGGAATGTAAATGTTATTGATTTCTTTAGAAAGATGATGTGGTAAACGTATGTGAATGGTAGATTTTGACTGCCTGTAAAGTGCTTTCTGTGTGTAATCTATGATTTCTGACGATATATGACGATAATACTGTTGTCATTTACCCTTGTGTGTTTTTTTTTTTGTGTGTGTGTTTTTTTTCATACACCTTTACTGTTGACCAAGTCTATAAAACAAAGTGTATAAAGATAAACTGTGGACAACCCAAGTGCCATATTAACTGCAATAATCCATCTCAGCCACAATTCACATTTCATCTTTCATAAAGACTCTTTGAGCTTCCATTACTGACTTGAATTGACTTGAGACTTGTTTGACTGAGAATAAATACATTGAAGGTTTAAAACCTTATTTGTAGTTTAAACAGATACAATTTAACCAAGCCAAAAGAATGCACTGTTATTCAATGTCTTTTTCCATGTCTGTTTTTATGTTTTCAGTTGTATTCTTTTTGAATAAGGCTTGGCCATAATTATGTGAGCTTGGTTGTCTGATTATCTGAACTTTATGTTCTCAGTTGAGCATGAGTGTTTACACAGGTTTGAAAAGAGAAGATAAAATGTAAAATACATGAATTGTGTAACATGGTACAGCTGTTTTGTGGGCATTTTCCTGTGGTAGCCTATTTCTTAGTGATAGACACAACATTATGTCTTTAAAAGCAGTTGGTTTATCCCTATCAGCATGGCAGTCATTTCAAAGGTCCCTGTTGTGTTTGTCTTTCTTTGTGAAATGTTGATTTTGCTGAGCTGGATATGTGTGTTTTCCTCCCTGCTGACCTTTGTTCCACAGGAAGGTGTGTTTCCTCTCGGTTAAAGCCTGTGAGGGCTACGTTGTCACCTTCGGCATCTTCTACTATGATTACTGTTGCATCAGCACAGTACTCACATTGTGTTCTTGCACACATAAAGTGCATGTGAAACGGCGTAGGCTGATTGCCACATATTAGCGTATGCCTATTATTGCCTTAAAAAGAAGAAAGGAACAGAAGAAATGTGCCAAGGAAATACTCTCTATGCTCTTCCTATTCCTTCCAGACCAAATCTGTAATGAAAGCCATATTCTGAACTGCTTTTGTTTGGAATTGTCCTGTTTTTGTGTTCAATTGGATGTTTTGTGTTTTCATTGTTAAATCCAAAATTGAGTTGATGATGGAGAAAGGCCAGAACCAAAGATGTAAATAACCCTTAAAATGTATGGAGAGTTATTATAAATAAAGACATCTAACTTTCCTGTGTGACAGACTGAACATGACAAATGTTGGCAGCTTTTCTTTTAGGTGTTTTTTATTGATTGTCAATTTATTAAATACTAAATAGCCTTCTAAAGCCTAGTCTATGCATACTGGACCAGTTATCCCCTGATGTCCGTTGTAGTTTAATTACTCAAAATGTAACAGAATTTCTCACCTTTTGCTTTAGATTTGGGTTAACAGTTGCCATTCTTATATACCTCGCGAAGTAGAAAACAGTTTCGAACTTGCATCTGATTTCCAAATTATGTTTTCAACAGCAACTATGCAAAAGTTTTTGTAGTGAAGAATTATGGGAAATACGTAGGCTCGAACATCATTGGACCAAAATCAACCATCTCTTATTCGCTCTCATTGGACCAAAGACAGTCTACTGTTGTCTTTGATTGGACCATTGGCTTGTCTGTCAAATTGTTAGCGCTGTAGCTGGAAACTTCATGCTAAAAAGAAACTCCTTTTCATACATCATAGAAGAAGCAGACCGTAAATGGCAGATTAGTAATGGAAAGTAACGCAAATTGCATCTCCCTTTCCACTGATGATGAGGAGGATGTCATTGAAGATGAAATATGGTGTTTACAACGAGTCGGGAAAGAAACAGATTGGCTCCGTTTATTCGAAAATGCAGAGGTACGTTAGCCACCTATGATGGCTAGCGTGTATCCATTAGCTAGCTCGGCTAGTCACAGTCTTGTTAACACATACGTTAGCTAAAGTTCATTGGAGTGTTGGCCATCAACAAGTTTGATTCTGCATCAAATAGGAATGAGAGTTGTTCTTAAACATTATCGTTTTACTCTTAAGCTATAGCTACAGTTCCCCTTCTGGTACAACTTCATAACAAACGTGGGGCTAAGTTATCGTAACGTTACATGGTTAACGTTATAAGTTGTAGATGCTAGGTTAAGCTACAGTGGACCCAAGTAGGCTATCATATTGCTAACGTTAGATTTATTTGTTTTTCTCGTCCAACGTTAGCTCACAAGGGTAACCTAAATAGTGCCCTTCAATTGAATCTTAATACGTTGGCAACCTTAAAGCTTCTACCATGTAGCATTATTATCATGTATACTAACATTATTGTTGTTATTGTGTTAAAATGATGTTAACATCATTTTTGCAAACTGTCAAGAAACTGTGAGCCAACGTTTAATTGTTTTTATCTGTACCTCACGCTGTCCATGTTGTGTTCTTGTAGGTCACTATCGGACGAGGCATGGATGTTACTCATCGATTATTATCCGTGACATGCCCACTCATGATCTCTAGGAAGCACTGTATTTTCAAACAAACCGCCAGTGGTCAATGGACAGTGACTGACAATATGGCATGTATTTCTTTCCTGTCAATGATGTCAAGTCTATTCTGATGCTTATGATTTCCTGTCTGCTATGCAGCATTCTCACATTCCCTTCTCCGTGTCTCTCTTGCAGAGTGTGAATGGTGTGTGGGTGAATAAAGAGCGAATATGTGCTGGGGAAGCTCATGTTGTGACGGAAGGGAGCACTATTTGGATTGGGGTACCCTTGAACGACTCCCCAGTGGAGTATGAATACACACTGGTTCGCCGACGCCTACAAGAAGTGGAAGACTGCCTTGCAAAGCCCCTCTGCCCCAGCGTGGACTCTCACAAGTTTGTAAAACACAAGATTACCAAACGGAAACGTTCTGTGGACGAATCTGAGCCGTGTCCCTTGCCCAATTCCAAATCAAAGCTTCAACGCAGCTGTGCATCTGACCAGTCCCCTCCCCAGCGCCCCCCCTTACAACCCCTGCACCCAGAAAGGACTGCCTGCTCCACTGGGGCATCCCAGGAGGCCGGGCCCAGTGAGGTGGCCTCCGCTCCAAGCAAGGCTCCTGCTGGAGGTGGCCCGAGGGGCAGCACCCCGGACATTGGCAGCCAAGAGCTGGAGAGCAGCGTGCGACACTATAGCCAGAACATGCAAGCACTGAAGGAGCAGGTGGAGGACACCCAGAAGCAGGTGGATGCCCTGGAGGGCCAGCTGCAGCAGGACTCTCAAAGGGAGCAGGAGGTTAAGGGGCTGCGCACCCAGCTGGAAGTGCTGAGAAGTCAGCTGCGCAGGCAACAGAAGCAGGCCCTGAGCCGCATGAAGAGCCTGGAGAAGACCTACTGTGACGAGGAGAAACGGCTGGAGGTGAGACTGTAATACATCACCTGGCTTTCCTGTACTGTATGTTGCAGATGATGGTGGTGGGTGGTGGTAGTGAAGTGGATAAGGAACCTGAATAGCATGGTGGCAGCTTGGAAGCTGTGGGTTCAAATCCAAGCTGCCACCATTGTGTCTTTGAGCAAGGCTCAAAGGTGTAAACGTCACCTTCAAGGAACAGTATGTAAGAAATAAATGTAAATGAATCATAAAATGCCCCTAATATATCACTAGATATATCATGATAATTCCAATACTTTTATCACTGACAACAGCTATTCCGCCAGAATATTCCCATTACAAAAGTGTTGCAGTTGCAGCCCTCAACTTATGTTTATGTCGTCATTATGTGTATATTATGAGTGTATTATGTGTGTGTTATTTGTTTTAGCCTGTTGCGTCACCTTTCGTCTATCTGATTTCAGCAATCTAGCTGGCAGCCTCTTGTCTGGGAGGAGGGAGAGGGGGGATACATTGCTCTGCAGTATTTTGAATGTTACTGTAGCTCCAGTTTTGGCCTCAAACTTACATACTGTTCCTTTAACATTTTTTTTACACATTTCAACACACATTTTACAGCTTGAAAATCCCATGTTGGCATCAAGATATGTGCATATTTTATACACTTTTTGCATCTTTGCAGTATTTCTTGTTGATATTTTGATCACCTGCACGGGCATGTTGACAACAAATCTCATGTATGCTTAAAATTGTGCAAAGGACAACAATCAATATTCAGCCCCATAGTTAAAATCTAGCAGAATTAAAGGAGAAGTTCGGTGTGAATCAATCCATAGCCCTGTTGTTCAAGGTCGCTGAATGCTGTTTATAGGAAAAAGAACGGTAAAAATGTATGCAACATTGGCCGAATAATCAACCGGACATCTAACACAAAGTAAATGGGGCATAGTGACTTACTTTCAGTTTAATTTTGCTATGCCCCATTCAGTTAGCAATAGTTATTGGTTTATAACTCGGCCTATGTTGAATTTTTTTTTTCGTTCTTTTTGCTACAGACAGCAATCAGTGACCTCTAACAACAGGGCTATGGATTGATTCACACCGAACT
>JASCQY010000048.1:4310599-4334818 GCA_030264315.1 Sardinella tawilis
TGATTAGGGCATATCTTTTTCGCTATGGTTTCGTTTTCATATGCCCTAATCAGTTAGCGGTAGCGGCTAGTTCTCGATTTCGGTCTACGTTGTAACTACTGCTGTTGTTCTGATACCTATCGACAGCAATCCGTGACCTCAAACAACAGGGCTATGGATTGATTCACACCAAACTTCTCCTTTAACATGAACCCACAACCTCATGGCAACATCGGATCTGGAGTTGAGTGCGCTAGCCGGCCGACTGAAAAGCCCAGGCTGTCAGTCTAATGACTATCATGCTCTTGATGTATTAGGAGGTTTACTAATGTTCTACATGTGCAGCTGCCTGTAGTTGTTGCTGAATTGTTGTTAGTAGGGATGCACAGATAGGATATTTGGATCGGATAACACTTCCGATATGAAAAAAAAATACTTGGATTGGTTATTGGAAAAATTGGCCAATCCATAGACTGATCCGTTTTCTAAACTCAGTTTCAACCCCACCCCACTACGGTGTTCCTCTATGCACTCAAGACACAAGCTTGTCAAATAGGTGCAGCTGTAAGGTATGAAAACAGATTTTCTCTAGCCATTATAAGTACAGTATTAGGCTATTAATAAAATGACCATAATATATAATATAGTATAATAAATACCAGGCTATTAATAAAATTGCCATAATATATAATTTACCACCCCCCCGCCCCTCCCCCTTTTTATGAACAACTGGCGAAGGAACTGATTTCATTTCACTGCATTTTTTACAGCAATAATCATATGCATGTGACAAATAAAGTCCTTGTATCCTTGTATAGTATAATAATATACTGTAAGTTTTAATGAATAGCCTGCAAAATTTAGCTACAAAGCCTTCAGCATCGTGCTGAAAACCGGAGTACCAGAATTGGTCACGGAACTAAAAAAGCTGGATCGGTGCATCCCTAGTCGTCAGTCAGGAAAATTGGTATTCATGAATAATGCTTACAATGTATATTTTGGCCATCACATGGCAGGTGGAGTCGTGAGCCAACAAGAAATGACACATTGTCAGTGGCACACGTGTACTGTATATTGAGGACGCAACACTAGTATTAATGTGGTTTCATTAGTGGGAGATGATCAGCGGTTCCCAACCAATGGGGGTTTTAATACTTCCATTTGGTTCTGATTTTCCCCCCCTTTATTCTGGCAGATGGAAAAAGCCCAACAGAAGGAAGAGGGATTGAGGAAGCAACTGGAGCAGGCTTTACAAGAAGTAAGAGGCTTTTAAAAAATATGTCTGCTCTGTTTGGTAAAAACATAAATGGTGCCAAACTTTTATATTGAACCCAAAGGCACGTTCACTATTCCTTTACTGCTAGAGCTTCCTGCTGCTTTTGTTTGCTGTCAGAAGTCAGATGTCACAGTGAGTGCAGTCACTGAGCTGATTTGAACCCACTTCTTAATGTTTCTTTACAGCACCGAAAAGTCATTGAAGAATTGAAAAACTCTTGCCAAGGTTTCGAGGAAATTCTACAGGCCAAAGACAAAGAACTAGAGGTATATTGAGCCCTTCTTGTGTGTGTGTGTGTGTGTGTGTGTGTGTGTGTGTGTGTGGTGAGGGTCAGGACAGACACTGGAAACATAAAGCTGTTCGCATGTCTGGCTAGATGCTAGAAACAAAGCGAGATGGATGTCTGGAGGTGTTTATCGTTTCTGGCAGGAAGAGAAGGAGAAGGCCAAGGCTCAGAAGGCGGAGGTGGTGACGCAGATGACCGAGGTGCTGGAGAGTGAGCTGCAGTGCATCATCTGCTCGGAGCTCTTCATAGAGGTATGACCTTTGACCTTTGACCTGAGAAACGTTTGCAAATTACCCAACTCGATTTCCAGTATATGATGCTGACAAAGCACTCAAGGCTCTTAACTGGTTGGTAAACAGGGAATGAAATGACAAATTGCCCATGTGGATGGCAGCTCTGGCACTTTGGATGGGCGATGTACATAGTAGACGGTGGGAGAAGAGAGAGACGAGAGTACAAAATGTGGCCGGCGAGACGTAGATGTCCCCCGACTCGATACACAGACGCGCAAGCCCCTCTCCAGCATGCTTTCCGAAGTTTGACTTCCCCACTTTTATAATCAATCAGGCGAAACAACGCAGAAGTCGGCTCGCTCTGATTCAGCTTCTTGCCACCCACCGTAGGTAGGCTATAATTAGCAACATGCTAGTTCACAGTGCAAGCTTTGTAAATACTCTTAGAAATTGTTTTGGATTACAGTGGAAGGGTTTCCCGATTGTACTGTGCTTGTATTTCAATAAAGTTTTGAAATCAGCACTTCGCCAGCAGGCATTACTTTGTAGGCTGGTATATGAGCAGTTCACACGTCAGGGAAGTTTAGGCAGTTGAACAGAATATGTGTCACAGTCACAACTAGTTCGGATAGTGTCACGATCATGGGAAATGATTGGCGATCAACCCGGGTCAAACAGACAGAATCCTGGATGTGTTTTTGCTGTGTTATAGAAATAGCACAGCAAAAACACTTTATAACACTTTAGGTGCAACTAAAGCATAAAAATATTAGCATCAAACATTTTTGACACGACTTAAGAAAAAAAAACAAGAAAGAAAGAAAACGAGAAATAAACATAACTGTTGGACTGGACTGATTTAGGGCTAAAATTATGTCAAAATCTCACACTGTCTCCGGGACCCAGGCCAGTGCTCGATGATGTGCAATGGAGAGAGAAACTAGGGGAGTTGTTGGGTGCGCAGATCGGACGACAGGCAAGGGTTGACAAGGGACATTAATTGCAGAAACAAGTGACTGTTCAAAGAAGCTGTCATTTGAAACATTTTTCCAAAATTTGGGTGGGTCCTGTTGACATGGAGGAAAAGACTGCCAAGTACAATGCTGTGAATACAGGAAGTGGTTGCTTTCCGGTAATGTGTGAAACATACTCTGTATTTGTCCTTGGGCAGTTCATGATTTCATGATGAGTTGTAAACTATTCTTTCATAGTAACTCATACTGATGGATTTTTTTTTTTTTTTTTTAAATGCCGGTCTTCCAGAGAAACTTTGTGTTTGAGTTATGTGGGTGTAATGACTGATTTGGAAAAATAAAAAAAAATGTAAAACATGAACTGCTGCTGGCATGTTGATCCGCACACTTTACTTCAGGTAACCTTAGTGTCCACTTTTATTTTATTTTTGGTTCTCAGTGACTCGCCCTCACTCACGCTCTCACTTTCTCCTCTCTCAACACCCTGCCCTCTCTCTCTCCCTCTCAGGCAGTAACCCTGAACTGCGCCCACAGTTTCTGTCTGCACTGCATCCGGGCGTGGCGGCAGCGCAAGGACGAGTGTCCCATCTGCCGGCAGCCCATCCGCTCCGAGGCACGCTCGCTGGTGCTGGACAACTGCATCGACCGCATGGTGGAGCAGCTCAGCGCCGACATGAGGCAGCGCCGCCTCGACCTCATTGCCCAGAGGAAAGGTGAGAGGTGCGTGCCGAAGCTGTACAGAGATTTATTTATTATTATTATATATATACTTTTAAAAAATTCTTCTTCTTCTTCTTCTTACATTACAGTGGTAGCGGTGGTCAAGTACTATCAGCTGCCAAAAATGAACCGAAACGGTGCTACCTGAACACAATTATAGCATAGCAAAATAGTGTAGCAATGTGGGCGAATTGCTAACATTGCTTTCACGTTAGTAGCTTGCCCATGCTATTTTGCTAAACCGCTAAAATTCCGTTCAGGTAGCACCACTTCGGTCACTCATTTTTTGGTAGCTGATAGTACTTGACCACCACTACCACTGGATTGTAGGTTGGGAGCCAGCGTCCCCCTTTAAACCATGATTTGAATTCAGATCAACCCCTTGACTGCACTTGATTTTATCTGAAATACAGGCTGAGGGCAAGCGGAGTTGGAAAAGAGAATTGGACAGCAATGACCTATCATTCATTACCCTTGTGTGTGTGTGTTTGTGTGTTTGTGCTTTGAACAGGCCACACTCCAGCAACTCCTCCCCGGCCATCGAAGAACCGCCACGGCGGCAGCAGCCGCCGCCTCCTCAGCAGCGACGACCCCGACAGCGGCGACGATAGCAGCATCAGCAGCACGAACAGCAGCACCATCTTCTTCAGCATGGAGGACAGCTGGGACAGCAGCTTGTCCTCTTCTTCCTCGTCTTTGTCCTCCTCTTCCTCGGGCCAGAGCAGGGACAGCAGCTCCTCGCCTTTCTCCTCAGACGAAGAGGATGAGGACGAGGATCCCTTTTAGTCCCCTTCAACCCTACCACAAGGGTGTTCTGGCACGACTTTACCTCATGAGTTTTGCTTGTTTTTTTTTGTTTTTTTTATTATTATTATTGTATATTTTGTTCATAAAATTTTTGTCTCCAGAACCTTTGTCTGTGAGAATGGATGTTAGCTAAAGCTGAAGTTTAGCCTCAATGAGGAAGAATACATGCATTCAAAACTCATGCATTCACATATCTGTAAGTGACTTGGAGCTCTGGTTGTGTGTTTGTGTATGTGTGTATCTTTTTTTTGTTTTGTTTTGTCATGTTTTTGTTTGTTGATTTTTTTTTTTTTTTTTTTGGTAACATTTTGAGTATTACTTTTTTTGTTATAAATATTTTATCTGGGTGTATGCATTCACATCACGTTTCATTTTGTGTCCGCCGAATAAAACTACTTATTTATGTCGCACTCAGTTACCCACTTCGCAACTTAATTTGTTCTTAATTTGAGCTGGAAATGCAATTTAAGAATAAACGTCAAAGGTCACTCACCCTTGGGGTTGTGAGAAGTTTTACATCCTGCTTGACATTTACCTCCTGGTGTAGTCGCAACTGTGTAGAACCTTGGATACATCAGTAGCTAAATTAAGAAAAAGACCATCATATACAACACAGTTTTACTGATATTTAATGCTCCACAAAGCAGATTTGGGTTCCTATGTACATGAAATACTATCAGAGTTGGAAATAAAGTGAAATGTGCAGGACAAGTTGATTCAACACATGCTTATTTCTAGTTAGAGCAGAGTAGGACTGACTGGAGCAAGTTACATAGTTTTCTATATAATATTTTTTTTTTTTCTCACCGTGAGTCAATGTTGGATAAGAATCCCCACCTTATTCCTTGGCAGAACTATAGTAAAAGTCCCTTATGTCTACAGACTTTTTTCTGTTGCAATAATCTGCTGTTAAATGATAAGATATGAAACGATAATCTACTGTTGAAACTGCATGAGTAATTTTTTGATTACAGTATCTGTTTGCTGCTGGTGGTTCAAATGTCTGAAACACACAAACAGCTTATTGGAAACTGCTGGAACCCTATAAGAATATAGATACGAGTAACAGAGTTGCATTGTAAACCCTTATGTTACAACACATTACTATAGTATTATGTTGTTTATAAATTGAGCATTACCCCATCTTAGTGCATTTTGCATATTTGCATGAAACAGTCCTTGAGTGACATGCATCATTAAACATTTTCTTTTTCTCACAGTTGGCTATAGGATGATGTTACCCAAAACTGGAATTACCATGTTTGTGTGTTGTTTCTTTTACTCGTAATTTACTACTTGTAATTGTCCTCTGCTGGATTGCACTGTGTGGGTTTGGGTTCTCCATGACTATTTGGGGTGTACCGTACATATGTCCAGGAGGGGGCGCTAAAAGAAAACAAATCCGCCAAAAGCTCCCTCTGCCTGTGTTTGGTCTTGTCATTTGTAACTGGCTGAAAGCTCGACTTACAGGCTGTGTCTTATTCTAATTTATTTAATTCTTAATGACCTAAATATCTTTTTTGTCTGTGATAGATATCCAGTGTCAAACATTTCTTGGATCTACCAGTGAATCTCACTCCAGGGATCATGAATCATGAGAGTAACCTGCTAGTACACTGGGTGTGTTGTATTTATTAAGTGTTGCTTGGCAACAAATGGCCTTGCTGTGTTGTCATCTAGTACATCTAGTGCCATTGATCTAAACAATACGCTCTTGACTGATCTTCGGCTTTCAGTATGGATATGCAGACCACACCTAAAATTTACTGGAACTTAAACATCCCTGTCCTGAGTCCTGGATACACACATGACTCCCTGGAACAGATCCTCTGGCCCTAACCTATAGCCTTATTGTGTAGGCCTATTCTGTTGTTATTTTGATTGAAGCTGGGTATGTAAGAACAAAATTAATAATACTTTATTAATTTAGGAATTGATCTGTTCTATACCGGTATGTTATCTGTCAATTGGGACATACATTACCATGCCTTAAGTTTCATTTTCTAGAATGCTCTCTTCATTTTCCAGTGGAATCAACTGAGATTACATTTAAATTCAGATTATTCTCTAGTCAACACTAGATTCTTTAGTGAACACCAAGATGTCATGCTGAAAACAAGAATTGCCATCTTATTTAGCTAAACGTCTTTACTTAAGCCTCTGTGTTGTCTGACGTTTCACAGCAGACAGTTGCTAGCCAGGGGCTTGTTTTGTTGTTACTGTTGTTCTTGCGACCTGAGATGAGAAAGTTCACGTTCAAATACGTAGCAGCTGCACACATAAACATGCCATGTCTTGTGTGTGCACATGTGTGTGTGTGTGTATGCTTGAGGTTTTAGGCCGATTTCAGCTGTGTGTGCGATAGCAGCTGTGTGTATCTGTGCGAATGATTCACCCTGCAGGGCCTCTGGAAAAGGTGTGTTTCCTTATCACCCCCCCCACACACACACACACATACAAGTATGTAGGAGGGGAAAAGAGGTCGTGGGTCCTCTGTCATGCCAGTCCATTAGATAGCAGAGAACAGCATGGGAGGAACAGTGAAGCATGTCTGTCAGGTGCAGTTGCACTGGTGTGACAGTGATGTCTGGCCCCAGGACATGGCCAGAGTTGCAGCCTCTCTCTCCTCCCGGGGCATCTATGATGACGTGTCATGAAAAGAACAATGTCAGCAATGGGTGTCCACCCTTTTCTCTGTGTCATACACCCCCACCCCCCTTCCCCAACCTCCCTTCTCTGTCTCTGTCGCTCTCCTTTCTTCCTCCAGGTCCACGTGATGAGAGATATGTCTGAATCACTTTTATCCAAGCTCTGCTTATTACATAATGCCATTAATAAGCCTAGGTTTGTCTAGGGAATGCGGTATGTCACAGTCAGCAGTGGTGCCTATTTGTCGTTTGTGGTTGCGATCTTTCAACTCTGCTTGAACCCTCAACATATTTGCACCTAATGAGGCCGTTTGTCGACAGCAATAAATAAACAAATAAATACATAAATAAATAGAAATGGCGCAATAGGCTTGTCTACAGCCAGAGGCCAAGACCCAGAGACCCTGACAGCGGCTGCTGTGGTGTCTGTGCGCACATCATTGAGAAACCAAAATTGGCCTCTCAGACCTTGCGCATGCAGGCACTCAATAAAGCAGTCTGGAAGGGAACCACGGCACGCCTGCATTTGTTCCGGCCCCGGGCCCTCGCAGAGGGGCCACAGCAGAGCCAAGGAGGGTCCCCCTGGGGCACATGCTTTCAGTGCCTCTCCTCTCGCTGGAGCTGGCCGATAAGGCCTCAGAAAGCCTCAGCGCTCGCTTACTGCCTGCTGCCATTGTGCTGAGTGGATTTAACTGGGGTGGGGTTGGAGGGGGGGTGCTGTGGCTTTGTGCGGTGTAGCTGATTGATACAGCTTTTGTTTAGACTAGTGTTTGCAATTTTAAATATAACTGCATGGTTCACTGCTATAAATGGGCTAAATTTGGACACAGAATGGCTATTTATTTTTACAGGCTGAATTGATGTGCTTTAAGATTGATTTATGCGGAAACGCTATGAGGCTGTACAGTATATGCCACTCCCCTATTCCTACAAGGACATTATATAGGATCTCACATTTTGGACAGCATTTACACAGTGATTAGGCTAGGCTACTTAGCCTGCATTTCTGCTTGAAGCTGAATTATTTTCGGATTCCAAAACCATCGCCAATCCTGTTCTTGGCATTCAAAATCTGCTGAAAAAGATAGTGTTTTTTTTTTTTTTTCCAGCAGCATTCCTTTAAACCCGAAAACCATCTGCCAGGGGAGCCATCTCGTACACACATGGTCCTCCCAGCAGGACGAAGACACAATTATCTGTAGCCAATGTCCAGTGCTTCACATCATCTGCTGTCCTCCTTGGCGTTGTTGTAGCACTCAGGAACGTAGCCCAGCTGCAGTCTATTCCATCCCTCGTTGCATTAATTGGCAGATTTATATATACAGTACATGTGCTGGCCTACTTTCCAACCCCCATGCTGAGCAATTCAAGTTGAGACTTTATACCATGGCATATCCTTTTTTGCTCACATTTGCATCTGCCTGAATGGTAATTAAACGGTTTTGTAAGCCAGGAATGTGGCTTACTCTGGTCATTTTTCCCCCTCTCATTTCATGACTGTAATAAAATGAACCCACTCAGAGTTTAGCCTTTACAAGTTTTACAGAGGCGCCAAATGTAATGTGGCTGACTTCTCGTACCTATACTGGATAAACGATTATTCAAATGTCTGGGGCTGCAAACTATAGGCTACTGAGGTCATAGAAACTGCACAGGGAGATGTTAGTTGGTATATTCTGGCCTCATTTAGGGATCAAGTCAAGTAGCCTAAGAGTGATGGCTTATAGCCTACCCTATTTTTCTTTTCTCTCTCTCTCACTCTCATACTCTCTCTCTCTCTCACTCACTCACACACACACACACACACACACACTAGTCTAGCCTACAAGTCTAAACTTGCCCTTTCACTGAATTAATAACTTGTATTTAACTTGGCTAAGCATTTGAGTTTATTTAACACCTGGCCTGAGACACTGACTGTGGCATGATAATTAGCCTTATTACACAAGACATTAATAAGGACGTGATACCCTAGCCTACTTGCACACACAAGTTTATGATTTCATGGTTTGAGTTCATGAGTTATCCAAGCATTAAATTCGTTAGTAAATCTGAGAACGAGACAAATTACAGTTAAGGAAGCAGCAATCAGAAGACCCAGGCAGCTCACTGTAAGAGCATACAGTATGGTAGGGACACAACTCCTGCCATCAGAAACCACCCTCCATCGCTTCACCTGCTGGCAACAAGACATGACGTAAGCAGGGCTGTCCGTAACCAGGGAGATTGTCAACTAAAGTAAGGAAAACGATTGGGGAAGCTGAGGATGAGGGAGACGCGTAAAATGTCTTGCTCCTAGGTGGGAAAGCTTTAGTTGGGAAACTGTGATTCACGATAGAGATAAAGAATATGGAAAATTTACACGATTTTTTTGCATCAATTTCAGTGGTCGGGTTAGTCCCGGGTATTTTTTTTAAAGGACAGCTGCCTGAAACTTGCTAGACGTCGATCGATAGTAGCCTAACCTAGTTGCTTACCAGCTGTGGCTATTTATTTTAGGCCTACCAGAAGATAGATTGTTGTCTCAATTGTAATGTTGATGTGATTTTTCATGTTTGTCAGATTAATGTAAATTAGATAAATCCAACTCTGAGTTGCGTTTGAGACGCCAATATGGCTGAGACTATTGGAGCGGTTCGCATGGACCCTCCTGTGGTGAGACGGAACGTTGCCGCTGATCCCCGGAAAATGAGGCGGATAATTGCGGAGGATCCCGAGTGGTCTCTCGCTGTGGTGCCTCTTTTGACCAACCTGTGCTTGGAACACATTATTGATAATTTCGAAGGTAGCCTACACCTATGACACTTTTTAGGATTGTGATATGCCCCTGTGCTAAAGCCTTATTTTTTTACAATTTCCTATTATGTTTATTTTTATTATAGCAAAACCTATGCTTGATGACCTATTGCCCAGTCATAAGTCATATGTGCTGGACAGACTGCCCCCATCCTTGCCACTGAATGTGACAGCCAATTTGATTAGTGATGAAGGCTACTGGAAAAAATGCTGTGTGGAGCGCTGGGGCCTGGGTGATGTCACGGCTTATGGAAATAGCTGGAAGCGCATGTTCTTTGAGCGGCACCTGGAGAAAACCATCGAGCTCTTCATCCCCGATGTTACTGATCCCAAGACAATTCTAGACATGGTTCCACTGTGCAAGAACTATGTGAAGAAACTGAACATCGCCCAGCTTCTGCCTCCCATCAAGGACCCTCAGAAAGGAGAAGAGGATGAATCCTCAGATACAGGGAGTGATTCAGGCTTTGACGGGCCCTCTATAGACCACTTTGACTTTGGTATCTTGCTGGACAAACTCATCTACCTAGAGGAGCTGCACTTGGTGTATGGGGTCAAAGGGTGTGGCATGAACTTTGAGTGGAACCTCTTTGAATTTACCTTCCGAGACTGTGACTCACTGGCAAAAGCACTTAAGTCTTGTAAGACCCTAAGGGTAAGACATACATTGTATAGACAAAAGTATTCGGATACCTGAACATCAAATGACAAGAAAGCAGGACATCACATCACAAATCCATGGATGTTAACATGGAGTTTGCCAGCCTTTTATAGTTGAAGAGTTTACTTTTTGGGTGAAATATCTGGAATGTCTGGAAATTTAGAAATATGTGCCCGACCGATCATTTAAAATAATGTTTGTGAAGTCAGGCACTGATGTTAGAAGAAATCTTGGCTTGAAATGTCTCTTCTAGTTCATTCCAAAGACGATATATAGAGAACCCTTACCACCCTCGCCTGCCAGCCAGCAAGCCCGTCAAGTTATAGCCTTCCAAAATCACTTAAATATCTCCTCATGGACTTTGCTTTGTGCATGTCATCCTGGTGGAGTGATAATGCTATAAATGATTTTCATCTGTTTGGCTAGGGTTGGTGAGATGACATCTTAATGCTTCAGTATACCAAGACATTTTGTATAATTTTGCTTTTTACATTTAGTAATAGTTCAAGAAAGCCCAGCATGACTGTACCCAGTGCACGAAGCAAGAATAGAAATGATAGTAATACTGACTAATAGCATCCAAGGCTCTTCTTCAAAGAAGTCTTTACTGTGTATATTCAGACACTAGCAGCATAACAACTGGTAGAATTTTAATTTACAGAGGTTATTTGCACCAAGGGGCTTTTCCTTGTTTAAATCATCAAAGGGACGCGCTTTATCTCAGTGTCAATCATCTCTTTTTTTCATTTCAATTCTATTCTGTTTCTCTTTTTCTTTCATTTCTGCGCCAAACTGTAAATGATAGGACTTCCATTGTACACTGGAGTGTAAAATTGTCTTTGGTTTCTGGTATCAGCTAGTCAGCCAGCCTACCCTAAACAAGACATTTTGCTACTCTTACAGGTGCTTAGAATCCATCAGAGCAAAGTGGACAATGAAAAGTGTCGCCTGCTGGTGAGCTATCTCCTCGATCACCCATCTCTGCAAGACCTCGACCTCTCCCACAACCTGATCGGCGACAGGGGTGCCCGGGCCATCGGCAAACTCCTCAGTCGAAGCCGACTGCGCTCACTGAACGTCTACGACAACCAGATCCATGGCCCAGGGGCCCAAGCCCTGGCTTATGCCCTGGCCAAGAATGGCAGCCTTCTGAGCCTCAACCTGCGGCTGAACCGCATGGGTGACGAGGGCGGCCAGGCCATCGCCGAGGCCCTGGCCAAGAACCAGACCCTGGTCAGCCTCCACCTAGGTGCCAACCAGCTGACGGAGCCCACGGCCATAGCCCTCTCCCAGGCACTGGTGAAAAACAGCACCCTCAGGAGCATCAACCTGTCCTGCAATAGACTTGGACCGGTGAGTTAAACCTAAGAAATTCACTAATGGCACCAAACAGTTGACAGGTTAACTGACAGACTAGCTGATTGATTGACTAGTAAGTGCTGAGTCTCTCCACAACACAATTGAAACGCCTGATAGGCCCCTTGAGAGTCTAGCCCTGGGCACATGTTGGCACAAACTGAAGTAATATGCCCAGTGACAAGCCATGTGTCAGTTACCATTTTAATGCTCACATGATCTAGTGAGTCATGGCACAGAAGGTGTCTCTTTGTCAATCCACCTCTGTAGCATATTACACATTCATCAGATGGACACATGACTGTGCCACCATCTACCACTTGAGCCTTAGGTCATGTGCAGCTCGCGTGTTTGCCAGTGAGGTGATTGCATCATCTTGGCAAAAGCGATAGAGGCTCTTGCTACATTTTCTTAGCACACACTGAAAAGATTAGCTTAACTTAATTGGAAAGGAAACATTGATGTAGCCTAACTGATCTTAGTCATAGCAACAAGTTGGCTAGACTGGGTTGGAAGGGAGTGTAACTCTTTACTGGCAGCATGTAACATACTATAAGCATTTGCTTTTCCTTGCTGTGCGTTGCATGCATCCGCCCCAAAGTTTTGCGCTCCCTGGTAAGTGCTCGGCTTCCTTGAGAAGAACACAAGGGTAGGACTGTTTCCTTTCCCACGCTATCTCGATGCACCTTGAATTATTCATCAAGTATGGGGGATGATGGAAGTTCAGCTTAATGGACAAGAAAGGTTTTCCAGCGGGAAGGAGGAAGGCTCTGCTCTGCTCTGTGATGTTGGTTGCTTTAGAACACCACCCCTACGCATCCACCACAACCGGCATCAGACAGCAGACGCAAACTGCAGCTCAGCCCTTGAGAAAAAATGAGCTGAAATTTGGATAAGACCCTGATTTGCTGGCATGGCAAAACACAATATGCACGGCAGCCTGTCCTTGGTGGCTCGATACAGCAGTATCATCATTCCTAAGGAGGCAGGAATATACTGTAGCTTTGGGTGGACAGAAGATCTTTTACAGAACAGCACAATGAGTGAGCACAAAAAATCTCTCCGTTTTTTTTTTTTTTTTGTGCGTGTTTAGTGTATTTTAGTGTCAGTTTTGGGTTTCAGACAAATTGCCTTCAATATCTGAAAGTGAAAAGGATCCACAAAGTCATAATTGTAGATACACTGATATACTGAAGACAATTGTATGACTTTGTATTTTTGATTTTTAATTGCGTTTGTATTTAGGATGGGGGGAAAGTCCTGGAGGAGGGCATGTCTCATAACGGCACCGTGGTGGAGTGTGACATCCGTCTGACGTACATTGAGCAAGAGAGCGAGGTCTGCATCAACCAGATCCTGCGTACCAACCAGAACAAGGCCCGCAGGAAACGGACACAAGAACCCCACATCAAATGATCCCCAGAGTGCCAGTATAAGAGTATAACAGTATAAGATTTACAGCTATTCATTAAAAAACAACCATAAAAAGACAATGTCCTCTCCAGTCTTAGGTCTGTCTTTAGGTCTAATGTGTGTGTGTGTGTGTGTGTGTGTGTGTGTGTGACTGCGATGGGGCCAGGATGGGGCAGGGTGTGTGGCTTAAGTGAGCTGTCAGATGTGGTATTGAATAGCACCTGAGGGAGAGCTTTGTTAACGTCTGATAAATTAGCCTTTCCATGAAAAAGGTCAGTGACTGCAGAGAGCCAGGCAAGCTGACCAGAGGTCTGGGTCTGCCAGAGGGAGGTGGTGGGGGTCGAGCTAATGAGATTAGGTCCCTCTAGCATGATGGAGGACTGGGCTTTGGACTGTTAAAAGACATCTCCAGGTGGGAATAGTCATTATCGGCGCAGTGCATTACCTCAGAAACAACTGGGGTTTGGGATTGGGATTGGTCTTGTGTTACTGGAAAGTCTTGTCTGGCTTTTTAGTGGCCAAATAATAATAGAATTAAATAACAGAAAATCATAATGATAGATATAATGATTAAATGCACAGAGCTGAATGAATCACAGTCAGAAGCAGGATCTACGCAGAATACATAGGTTATTCTTTTGGTTCTGAACGTATAACCTAATTATTGTTTGTCATATACAGTATATTACCATCTTTGAACGAAGATGTTTAAACATCTACATTAATTTTAAGGTTGTGGGTGTCATAGAGTTCAATGAAAAGTAAAATGACTGAAACATGTAGCCTATTGTGTATTTGAATGTACAATACTCCAAATAAAAGGCAAGGATAAAGGACATAAACAGACTGCAAAATTTATTGTAAACTTCATTCTCCAGTAAAGACACAGATTTATTTATTAGATTTGCCATAAGTGACTTAATTACACACACATTTGGTTTTCAATTGTTTTACAGGTATACTGTATATGTAACAGATAGCGAAAGGCAACATTGTGTTGAAAGTGTTGACATAGATACAGACTTGTCATTTTTATTCCAACACATTTATTATTGAGCAATCCATAAACACTTACCAGTGAAAGATTTAATCTAGTTTAAAAAAAAAAAAAAAAAAAAGTGTGTTGTGTCTCCAGTTTGTTGGTGATGTGGCCAGAAGTGGCTGCTTCTGAGTTGTGCACAGACAACTTCAAATTGAGAAAATACAAAAGTCATGGCTGCAAAGAACAACAACAACATTGTCCTTTCTGTACCTCAATTTTTTAATCTAATTGATCTTAACAGAAATAAATCCTGAACAGTTAACATACCATCGCACTTGACGTGTGTGTATTAACAAAAAAAAAAAAAAAAAAAAAAGAGTTCTGTCATTTTGGAGGAAACAGACGTCAAGCTGAGAACATCACAATTTTTTTTTTAAAAATAAAAAAAGTGCATTTTTGTTAAGCTGAATATTTTGCCCTTACAGCATAAGATGTTCTAGGCTTTATGCCCTTTTTTAATATATGATATACAAACACAAACATCAACTGTCAGTTGTCCAAATTTGATCCCCTTTTCAAGGAGATTAGGCTGTATTGAATGGTTCAGTCATTGTATATACACATACACACATCTGGTCTGTTGTCCAGTTGTCCAGTCAAGTTCTCCTCACTTTTTAACCCCCTCATTCACATACACACAGATCAATAAATCTATTTTTAAAATAAAAAAGACATTTAAATGTCAAACATTCAACTCAAGAGATCACACATTACCATATTTTCCACACTTCTATTCTACTTTATGTAGATCATTATCAAAACTCAAGTCACCTCTCCTTGAATGCCTCAAAATTGTACACAAGCTCACAAAAAGAATTCACCAAAGAATGCAAGTTGTGAAACGGAAGAAAATGGCATCTTGTCACATGATAAAGGGATTGATGTTAACAGTCAAAATGAGATAAATCATGCCTCTCCTAGCTCCTAAGAAATTTCTCTAGTGACACGCACACAAAAACATTTATCTTGCGCCTGAGCACCTACCTCAAATGAAAGTACAAAGATCATACTATTAAACATAACTCCTCAAGTGCTCTGTTTAAAAAAAATCCAATGAAATAAACAAGGTCTTGGCTGAGTAGAGTCATGAACTCTCTGGCATGCCTGGCCTAGTGCTCTATAAACAGTAATCCTCTTGAATACCTCAGAGAGTGGTAATTAGAAATCGCAGACGCAGGGCAAAACATTTCTCTTCATTAAGAACTCATTACAATTAACAATTTTCCATTTGTTGAACACCCAGGCCTTAATTGGAGCAATTTGCACATCAAAAGGAAATGTGCTCAATATGTGTGGGGGGCTCTCCCAGACAACCGAATAAAATGAATACCATGGCACATCCCAAACATGATCTATCTCTCACTGTGAGATTTGGGAGATGCTAAGAAAAGAGTTGAAGGAAGGAAAAACAGAGTGATCAGTGAAGTTTGGGAGAAAGAAAAGGGGGAACAGAAACAGCGGTACAACCTGACAAGTGTTTTTCCACTAAGTGTTGCATAGCTGTGAATCCAGGGGGGAAGTAGCGTAACACAGTAACACCAAACAGAAGACTTTTGCCCTGAGCAAAGGCAGACTTTACTGTATGAACCCTATATTCTCTGAGTGTGTGTTGATTTTTTTGGTACCTTAATAATGCTTTTTTTTATTTTTAAGTGAAAATATCACATACAAGTAAAGAAAAGATGTACCATAAGTGGACAAACTCAAGCACTAGACCATTCCAACAACAGGCCAGTCACATATTTATACAACATGACCTTCATATTCCACTGGGCATGGTCAACATAGCATTTCAATGTTCATTCAGTGAGTCTGCCCCCTCAGCTCAACCTGCATCCCTGTATGATATGAGGTCTATAAAAAGGAGGGAGGTAATAAAAATGGCCGACAGTGCTGATGGAGAGCAAAAGTGGTGAGCTTCACGGAGCTGAAGGTCACGGTCAAGCAGACAGCACAGATATAAACAGATATATGGCCTAGCGATACCCTGCTCACCACCAGCCTCCCTTGCCCTCTCCAGCCATGCGTTTTACAAGAACTGATAGACTGCAGATTATGACGGAGGAGGAGGCTGGGAGTGCATGTTATGCAGGTCAGTCAGCTGATCTCAGCTCGGTCGCTAGATTACTATGAGATGCACTCCGCACTTTGGTCGTGCACAGCCTTTGGGCCAAAGGTGACTTCCTGTCAACTTACATCTAACGTAGCATTTATAGAAAGTCCCCAGGTCATGGCCTGCTTCCTCTGTGTATACAGTTTGGCTTCTCATTAACTACAGTATACAAGCTAGTGACAATGGGCCCATTTCACTGAAACCATTTTTCCAAGAAATCACAGGCCACAGGTGTTACTTTCGACAGCCAATAAGAATCTGAGTCAGTGTAGCAGAAACAGATCCTTATAAAGGATGTCATTAATGACACCTGTGCTTATCTTGCCACTTCTTGGAAAAATGGCTGCTGTGAAATAGGCCCATGGGGTCTTGTGGCTGACTGGGTCATATGGCTTAACGGATTGAGGATGGTTGGGGAAAATCAAGAGGTAGACTGACCCTGTATTACCTGTCTGTGAAGACAGTTATCTGTCACAAATGTATTAGCTACAATGAGCCTTCATTGCTGTCAAATGGTGGCAGACTACTGCACTGTCTGCATTTGCCAGCATTCTTATGTGGATATTGGTTGTCCGCCTTTTGTAATTGTTTATAATAATATGTTAAACAAAACCATGGTAACCTTGGGACACAGTATTCTCTGTCTGTCTGACCCTTCTCTCAGTATACAAAACTAGATATCCATAAAATAAATGCGACAGCTGCTTTGACACAGATACATAAACAATTTCTGACTAGTGGTTCTCTCTTTCTCTCTTATCCAGTTTTCTTCAGGATCGTTCCCTCTTTCTCACCCACCCTCATCTCTGTCAGGTGTCAGCAGCACAGAAGCAGGGTGACAGGTTTATTATCCAGCCCTTGTTGTCTCCTGTCAGCCGGCCTGGACTAGGCCTAACAAGGCCCTAATTAAGAAAGCTTCTCCAGGCGGAGAGGGATTCTGCAAAAGGGGCTTTCATATTATCGTGACATGGCAGGATTTTTTCTCTCTTTTCGTATTTATGTAGGCTATTTATTTATTGTATTATTGTCTGTTTGTATGAAAGCTGGGTCTCCACTCTAAAATTAACATGCATGTCTAATTTTCCTGGAATGACCACTACATACTAATTTTACAGTGGTAGTAGTCATGATGATTTGCTGCGGCACAAAAATGTCATAATATTATAAGAGGAACTGAAAATTACTGTCTGATGACACCCATGCACTTCCACTTAGTGTCTGGCCTGCCCTGGCAGCTATTCAGCCTTCCTTTTTCGCCTGTCTTCCAGGGTTTTTTCTGGAAGGCTAAATTATCATTGCAACAGAAGCATCCCCATACTGGTTGTTTGTGTGTGTGTGTGTGTGTGTGTGTGTGTGTGTGTGTGTGTGTGTGTGTGTGTGTGTGAAACAGACATCAGAGAACATGCAACATCTCTCATTACACTCTTCATTCATCATTCATCACTCATCATTTATTGGTTGGTCCATGAATCAGTGCTTGAAACATCTTGTCGCTATTAATTAATAAAAAAAAACCAAACAAATCTTCTCAGTCACAGAGCACTAAAAACGAGAGCTTTTTGAGGCTACATGAGTCATCAGCATCAGGCACTTAAAAGACTTCAAAAAGAGGTAGTTGTAAGGAACCAAAATTACATGCCGTTGTATGCCAGGGCCTTTTTGCAAACAGAGAATCGTTAGATGTGGGAAGTATATTGTGCACTGTTGGCAATTTTACAGTATTGTGTGTAACATGAAAATGTCATATATCTATTATTATAACCGTCTATAAACTGTTGGGCACACCACCCTCTGACAAAATAATAGATGAAATAATAATAATAATAATAATAATAATAATAATAATAATAATAATAATTACAACAACAATATGGCGTCTGACATGCATCTGAGAGTAAACTTTCACACCTAACAGCCTAGCCTATACTGTGCTCCACCACTTTCAAGAGACACTAAGCAAATGCCACAAGCACAGCTATCCTCTCTAGCTATCCAGTGCTTCTTGCCATTGAAATGCCATTCATGTAATATTCATCAATGTGAAATGCCATGTGAAGAAATAGATCTATTCCTTCCAAAAAAAAAAGTCTGTTGATGCATGACCCACATTTAACAGTGCTTCTGTAACACGTCAATGACTGCTTCTGTGTTGTGACTTGATAGTGAAATCTTTTCATGTTTTATAAGAAACATTCTATCACACTTTCTGATCAATTCCTGTGAGCACTACTTTCTCTGAATCGTTCATATTGCAATTCACTAAAACTCAAGTGCCTGGAATAATGTCAGTCCCGCTTATGACAAATCTGCCATGAAAATTCAGCTAGTGAGAGTAAAAACCAAAGCAGGTCATTTGCAATGAGGCATGTGCTTGGAGCCTTTTGTGAAAATTCACTTCTGCATTACAGTAACAGACAGCTGGCTTTTAAAAGCTGAACAAGCCACTAGTCCACACAGGCTGAATACACCACACCTGCCAGTTCACAAGAGTTTAGTTCACTCTTTGACACATAACTGGACAGGACCTCTGGATGCCGAGAAAGAGAAAGATAGAATGAGAAAGAGAAAGAGAAAGAGAAAGAGAGATAGAGAAAGAAAGAAAGAAAGAAAGAAAGAAAGAAAGAAAGAAAGAAAGAAAGAGAGACTGCAGGAAACCTCAACCACAGAGGAATTTCCAGAGTAGCATACTGTACCTGTCTAGAGTGAGTAAACATTCCTTCCTGAAACACTTCCTCTTCCTTCTCCTCTACATTCCTCCAAACCTGTCCTCATTAGTCACTCTCCCGAAGCTTGTCTGATCGCTGCTGAGGAGGACCGTAGTCTCGTGATGGGGCGGCGCCGCCTCAACGACTAACGGGTCATAAGGACGTCTCCACGCAGGAGCCGTTGCGGTGCAGCGAGCGGTGGTCGTGGTTGAGGCAGCCCTCATTCCGATGCACGATGAGCACGGGAAAGTAGAGGGCGTCCTGGTAAGGAGGGGGTGCCGGCGTTTGGTGTTGCGCGTCGTCGCCGGAGCCGAGCGACGGTCCTGCCAGGCAACGGGTGCTCTCGGTGGGGCAGCCGTGGTCGACGAGACTGCCGCCGCTGTGGCTTCGCCAGATGCAGCTGCGGCGTGAGCCGTACAGACGGCTCAGGGAGAAACGGCTGGCGCTGAAGGGTAAGCGTGGGCTGGCGCCGCCACCCCCACCCCCGCCGCTGCCGCCACCGCCCCCGCCAGCACAGATGCTGAGCGCGCTCCGTGAGAAGATGGACGAGCTGCTGATGGCCCGGTGGCAGCGTTCGCAGTTCTGCCGGTAGCCGCCAAAGCTCCCGATCCCGATGCTGCCCACCGCGCCGCACGAAGCGTAGGTGTTGCTGCCACCTCCGCTGCTGCCCAGCGCCAGGTCCATGAGCACGGCCTCGGAGTAGCTGGGCACCAGCTGCTGGTTGGAGCGGATGTGCCACTCCAGCTCGGTGCTGTCGATGGTGTTGACGCGCGGGATGTGGCGGCAGAAGGTCGGTCGTTCTTCGCAAGACGGCGTGACGGGCACGTAGTCGAAGCCAAACAGTTTCTCCACGTGGTAGTGCACGCACGCCGTGCGGTACTCCGCGAGCACGCGCAGCGGCCACGACAGCGTGAGCGCGGCCGCCGTCCAGAAGATTCCGTGCGACGCATACCACGGAAGCTGCGACGGATCGGCAAAAGCCACCACGTACTCCTTGAAATCGACATTCTTCAGGTGCATGCCCTCGCGCGCCTCCATGTAGTCGTCCAGGCCCTCGTTCTCCGTGAAGAAGCGAGCCCGCTGCGTCAGGTACGAGTTCTCCGACTCCACGTTGGCGAAGCTAAAGCACTTGGTGAAGCGGAGCCGCGTGACAGGGAAGCCCTCCAGGCCCGTCAGTCGTTTGGAGATGTCCTTCACACCACAGTTGCCGTAGTCGAACTCCGCCTCGGCCACGTGCGTGTTGACGCGCTCGTGGTACACCTGCGTGGTGGTGTACGCGTCGCCGTTGCGGTAGCGCGTCACCTGCCGCGTGCGGCGAACGTAATGATAGCTGATGGCCTTCCACCAGATGCACGGCGTGGCCTGCTGCATGCGACCGATGCGCTCCGACACGCTGTCCACGTCCACCTTGAACTGCAGCTCGTTGCGGCTGTAACAGTGCCAGCATTCCACGAGGTAGATCACGTAGAGCATGCCCAGGAAGGCCAGGGGGATGTAGATGTAGCCGTTGGAGCAGGGGCTGTCGTGGTACAGCATGGACTTGCCCTTGTAGGCGCTGTCGAAGGAGAGCCGCGTCACCTTGGTCACCTGGCACCAGGCCATGGCCCCCACGCAGCAGTACATGAGCAGCGACAGCACCAGGCATTTCCAGTGCGACTCCCGGCACAGCGACTTGCTCAGCGACTGCTTGACAGGCCGCTGCTGAATAACACAGAGAGCAAAAGAAAAATATTAGTGCATCCGCACCTGTTAGCAAACACTGGGCTCACATTAATACAGTTAAGGGCCGTTCACATCTACAATGATAACTATAAAGATAACTACAACTTTAACGATATTTCCATTCACACTTGCCAACGATAAAATAAGTCTGTTCCCAATGATATTGTTGCACATCTTGTTGTTATAGTTGTAGTGTGTAAAGGTGGGGTATGGAATTCTATTTTTTGACATTTTTGCAAAATTACTTGAAATCCTCATCACACACTCACAGCCACTGAGTTGGAAGCACTGATTACACATCACATCAATCATTTGTGGAACAAACAGGGCTTGAAAAACTATATCCTATCATTTGAGAGACCAGCATTCCCCATTGGACAGTTGTATGTCAGTCAAATGGTCATACTCAACCATTGGAGGAAGGGCAGGACCGTGGGTGGGACCATTTTCAAAATCTGACAGTGTTTTGAGAATTCCATACCCCACCTTTAAGGCACTGTGTCTTTTTGCACCAATATAGATTGCTAACAATCTGGGATTTATTTCTGTGGAGGATGGCATGACTGGAGGAATACTGGAGTCAACAATATGGGATAGTCTGAGTGTCATGCTCAAGTAGTATGACAGTATGAAGTATCTTATTGTAGTGTACTGTGCATCGATTGATGTGAAATACTGTAGTTCTATATCACGGCATCATCAACGACGTTAATGGACTCCGTACTAATACAAGAGAGGTCAGGCACTGTGTGGGCCTGCCCTGTCATAAATGGCTAATGATGATGCATGCAGTTGTTTGTGCTTTGCATGGTATGGTTTCTTTGAGCATATATACTGATTATAGATCTGAGTCTGATACTTGAACGCCGTAAACTAGCTCTAAACGATGTCGCGGAATAGACAACCGAATCCACAGACAGTGGCGATGCGTAATTTCCGGCTCTAATAGTTTACAGAGGTCAGACAAATGATGTCAGACCAGATGCTTCCTCCTAGACACCTACAGAAAGCAGCTTAGCTAGATGACTAGCTTTGGTGAATGTGTCTGGTAGTGATCAATTTCGTGGAGATGTAAAACTCATATCTTGGGGGAGATGACACAAGAGTGGCTACAGTTAATGTAGTAAATGGAAACTTTGGTGTCTTTCAACATGGACCTTATTTTCAGATGTTTCTAGAGCCTAATCAATATCCAGTCAGGTCAAGACATGCGTGAGTAATGAGACACAGACAGTATACTTGAAAATCGAGTAAACTACTGTCTGAAAACAGGGAAAGTGTGTCCTTTACAACATGCTCAGTGACCGCTGCCAGCTGGTCATCCAACCATATGGTCAAAAACAGCAACAACAACAACAACAACAGGAAGAAGCATATCCTCCATCAGAGCCTAAACAAAAAAACATAAGCAAACTGCAGCTGACCCCAGCCTTGACTTTCTCCTGAGCCTACAACTGTTATTATTGGCAGAGAACTGAATCAGCGAAGTACTGACATTGCTGACCTCAGAGAGAAAGATAGACAACCTGGCAGGTTGCTGCTTTTTTTGTCCAGTGGCAGTAAGGTCACATCAGCATCACTGCGGTAAAGGTGCCAGATTGGTGAAGAGAGGTTCCCCTTCTTCAGTGCAAAACACCTTGTTTTGTGCTGTGTTGCTTTAAAATAATGTGTTGTTGATGATGTTTGAAAGTTAACAAACACCAGCCCTGCTCTTGTAAACTGCTATAACCTAATCAATGGTGGACAAAATGCCCAAATCATAGTGTTACAAGACACACAAAAAATGACTTTTTAGATCAATGGACATCACAACTGACAATATACGGAGGTTATAACTGTAAATCATGACAAGGCTTATATCAAAGCTTCCTAATGGACACATGGTTTAAGAGAACAAAGTATCTGTAGGGAGTGGGAGGTTGGGGTGGTGATGGTGGCTTGGGTGCTTTGATTGTCAGCAGGATAACCACCCTTGTCCTTTTTATCAAAGGTGGCCTTTCTTTGCCCAGACTGTCTATCATTGTCACCTTTACAGTGATATGAGACAGAATGAGAAGAATGCGCTGTGCTATTAACCTGTGCAGATTTTTTCAGCTGCCGTGTGGGCATACATTTGCCACATACTGACTCGGATCACTAAGTTCCTTCCATTTGAATAGATATTTCTTCCTTTTTACATCAAATCTGCTTGCCCATATTGCTACAACGTATAATTTCACCGGGAGGATTTCTAATTGAGTCTTTCTAATGCATGACTGAAGCGCCATAACGTTCACTTAGGGAGAGGCACACCTTCCATTTGTAAACATGGAGGCACTGAAGTCCACTGAGCAGGACAAAGACGAATCTTTGATTTACTTGCAGATGAGGTGCCCTTCTCCTGCCCACACACACACACACACACATCATACTTTTTGCACTCTGAGGTTGAACTCTGGGAGCCTTTACAGCAGGTGAAATATTAAAGAGGAGAAGTTGATTCTTAAGTGCTGCAGCATGCTTTATGCATGACTACAGCACAGAACGCTTGCATCTCCGCTTGTCAAAATCAAACATCCGACATACAACACCTCTGCTGTTACTAACAAATTTGGAGTGTTTTTATAAAGAACCATCTCCAAAGAGTCGACTCAAATCAAATCAGATGCATGAAAAGCAGCATGTTTCCAGAATTTTTGCAAGGGGAAGCGGATTGAGAACAACGCAATCTCCCTGGGCCAAATTCTCCAGCAAGTCAAGCACACATTCAACCACAGCATCTTTGAACTAACGTCCTACCTCCAGGCATCGTTAACCACCAGCGGATCACATCAATGGCCTGCCATCGGTTGGGAGACCCTACCACCACGCACAAGGGCCTTGGGGCACTCCCAGGCCAGGGGTGAGTGGATCAGTATTCACTTCATTAACATATGTCTACGAACTGTCAGTTTTACCAGGTCTGAGGATGCAAAGAGCAACACTGCCAAGTCCCTTTGGGATTCTACTAACAGAGCCTGTAATTCCAATTAAAAGAAAATCTGCTGCTAATTTAAACTTGTTGGGGATGTGAAGGACACTTGGCCACTAATAATGACGTTATTACGACTACTGAGGTGAGTAACAGAGTGTTACATTTCCGACTGGTGCCAGTGTCTATGCCGTCATGACGTGACACAGGCTGAGCACGAGAGCACATGACGAGGGCCTGTGCGTGCTTTTAACATGGCAGCAGGCAGTAAATAATAGATGGGCCTTTTCCATAATTACCCTCCCCACCTTGTCACATGGCCTTCCCTGAAGCCCACCCTGCCAGAACTCCCAAAGGATGAGAGAGGAAGAAAGACAGGGAGGGATTAAAAGAGAGAGGGGAGCAGAAAGAGAGAGAGAGAGAGAAAGAGAGCGAGAGATAGAGAGAGAAAGAGAGAGAGAGAGAGAGAGAGAGAGAGAGAGAGAGAGAGAGAGAGAGATATCACACTATAAATAAATAGATTTTAGATTACTCTCTG
>JASCQY010000048.1:4334918-4348209 GCA_030264315.1 Sardinella tawilis
GATAGAGAGAGAGAGATAGAGAGAGAGAGAGAGAGAGAGAGAGAGAGAGAGAGAGAGAGAGAGAGAGAGAGAGAGAGCTTTCCCACTATAAATCAATAGATTTTAGATTACTCTCTGTTGACGATTGTGTTACATGCTCATTTCAGATGTATTATTTTCCAGCGGACAAAACAACAACGTTGGACTGGGTGAACCCAGATGAACCAGCAAATCTGAATTTGTTCTGTATCTCTGTCTGGAGTTTCTCTTATAATCAACCCAATTTCCAATTTCACCAACAGCTCAGGAATCACTCACAGATGCTTATTCAGCAGGGAGCAAGTTTGAAATGACAACAGACAGACAGATGAGTAGAGTTATCAATGTGGTCAACATACAGTAAGCAGTGACTGATGATGGCATCTGTGTCAAACAAATATGTACATGTCAGAGTTCATAGTTTCTCTGCGAATCAGCTATTCTTCACCTACAGTAGCTGTAGAACTATCCAAATAAACAGACTTTCCATCTCATAAAATATAAAACAATGTTATCTGTCGGATTTTCAAACAAATATGAGCATTTCATTTAATCCTGAGTTTAAAAATGAGGGGCTCAGTTTAAGTCAGACTAAATGGCTGTGCAAGCTTGACTCCAACTTCCTATGAAAAACCATCAGGTTCCACACTGGATATGTGGTTCTCATAGAGTGGTTTTTAATTCTGCTTCGGCTGACCGCAATGAGATCATGTTCTTGTTCGCCTCTTCTGCACTTCCTGGCACTGGTCTCCCTTAAGATGGCACATTAGCTCAGTAAAACACCCCTTGGGTAACAGAACACAGAGCCATGAGATGCACCCGCTATCATGTCTTGAGCTTTAATGGAGACCAGCAAATGTGCTATATTTCGTGGCGCTAAGGACTGCATGATCAAAGGTGTCTTATAAGATTAGGATGTGTAGATGGATACTGGCTCTCTCTCTCTCTCTCTCTCTCTCTCTCTCTTTTCACTGGCAGGCAGATAGGCAAACCCACATAATTAACATTCTCATCGAAGCTCTAGTGTTCATTAACTTCATAGCTGGACGTGCATGTTCAATAATCTATTTATAGTTTCAGTGGACCATATTATGTGGCCTCGATCAGACCTACAAAGGCAGTGAGTCAGGGTTTGCCATGCGGCCTTTGGAGAGGAAACACTCTCTTACGCTTACAATAATAATGAAGAATAATGTATAATCCATCTCTACATTAGAAATGTAGAAATAAAGTATAAGCTTATAAGCACGGTATACTATCTCATGACGTACATAAAAGGTAAGATTTTTGTGCATGTTATGTTGCTTCTTCATGTGAAAATGCATCATATATTCATGAAATACTTTCATGTTACACACAGTACATAGCCTTCACATGCACACAAGCGCACACACATGCACCCATCCACCCAAACACATACAGTAGGCTACATTTAATACTTTTGCTTGGATCTCAACACAAGGGAAGAATTACAGATCCAAACAGTAATGGAAAGCTGCTGCAGGTTCGGACAAATTCGATGAAACATGAAATGCTTTTTCACACACACACACACACACACACACACACACACACACACACACACACACACACACACTCTATACTGTTAGTAATTCCCTCTGCAATTCCTCATGTTGCTATACCATGTTGTGATACTCCTCTCCCTGTGAGGCATGGCCCCAATATCTTTTCCATTCATCTTCATGTAAAAAGCGGTCAGCCACTATGACTTATGCAATCCTACTGTAGCAAGTCCTGTCAGCATCAGTCTCCTACTGTAACCATTCAGTATTCATTCACAATTTACTGACAGGCCCTTGTGTCAGACAGTCAACAATACAATGTGCTTATCATTGTACAAACAAGGCAGTGATTTTTCAAATCATAAGTTATTAAATTTAGATTGAATGTATTTAGCTCTCAATTTATATAGCTATGCTATATGCAATTCTTATTACCTGGAGAAGCATGGGATGATAATATGGTATGCCATCATATAGCGACAGAAACCATCTGAATTTTAATTTTGCTGGGTGCCAATACCTAAACGATTTGAAATAAATGAGCACAGGAGCAGGCAAATGGAAGCATGGCATGAAAGCACTGCCTCGGAACATATAAACATGCCCTGTCATTGCAATATTTCACGGCTCCTTGAAGAGGTGCTAGTCGGAGACAGAGAGATGCCAATCAATTTGATACCCACCAGAGAGCAGGCATTTAAGGAGTGTGGGGTGGGGGTGCGGGGTCTGCATTTCAGTAGCTTGAGGGGAGACAAACAGACGGCACACATACACACATACGCCTGCCCACACGCACACACACACACACACACACACACACTGATGATAGCACTCGTACACAAAACAAAATGAGCATGGGCTTACACAAAGGATAGCGGACCCTAAACCAACAGAAACTGATATTAAATTGGCTACCATGTCCATGCATCCTTACCGCTATTCTATAGACCTGTAACGTGTTTCCTACAGAGTAAACAGTGGTTTGTGTTTTTAAACCTACTAAGTCTGTTTGCATTGCATGCAATGACTTCCATGAATGGAGGATGTTTTGCATATTTGTAATCATAACGTGTGTTTTCACCTCCTCGCGGGGGCTCTCCGCGTCTTCCTCGGGAACGGTGGTGGTGCTGCTTTCACTCGCTGTCGCAGCCGATGCCGGGGACATGTTGATACTGGCAATAATAGAGGTGCATGGATCACCTTAAGACTAAGCTCCCGATCGCAACGTAAACGAAACTCGCCATGCATCATCCAGGATGAGCGACTGTTGACTCTGAAACCCTCGCACCGTTCAGCGCACAGTCCCTACAATATCTCCAGGCGAAATGCATCTCTAACTGACAGAAGCCAAAACCTGACCGTAGTCCATTCACGTAGCCAGCATCATGTGCCTTCTCATTGGCTATTCGGCATCGTTTTCAAGCGTGTATGAAGAAAAAGACAAACAACAGCGAAGCAAGTGCATTAACACAGCTTGTCCCTCAAAATATAAAAGGAAGATTTCCTGATTATTGCCACTCTATGAAGAACAATGGGCACGCGTAAAAATAAAGAGAGCGACAACAGAGAAACGAATTCACACTATGTGAACGGCAACACTCTCTGAGGCCACATCCTCTCCAGGTAACAGCGGCGAAATGGCACTGGGAGATGGAGTTGTGCTGTTCATTTACGCTCGTTTCCTGCGGGAGAGGAACGTGACCTTGTCCATGCATGCGCCTCAGGTTACGCACCTCTTGGTAGATAGAACGAGATGTAATGCTGATTTAGATGGGGCAGCTCCAAATGGTAGGAAATAAATAACCACATTTTTCTGTTCCTCTTTTTTTTTTTTACTTGCAACATAATGTGTTTGAAAGGCGTCTGCCGCTCCTAAAGTATCAAAATTCTTTTCTTACCAGATGTGTTCAGAACTATGATAAAGGTCAAGAGATTGATGCTCATTTTCCACCAGGGCTCTCCGTCCTTAATGCATGATCTGGCAGTGCTACTGTGCTACCACACCCTTTTGCTTTGCCTGTGTTCCTGGCCTGTAGTGATACTTCATCTGATGAGAGAGACAAAAAAGCTGATGCCAAATGAAATGACCAATGCTGGAGCAGTTAGAGCATATCAGCTCCACTCAGTCCACAACACCATGGTGACCTTTGCAAAACATCCTAAGATATATTTTTCTGCATCAGATTCACTTACAGGGAAATGTGTGCTGACCATTAGATCACACAAACACCATTCTTGTCCACTTTTAACCCCCATATAGCCAGAGAGACCAGAGAAAATGTCATGGACTGACACAGGCATGGAATTGGATTCAATGGGATTATACTGATCCTTTTGGTGAAGATTCCCTTCTAGGCCCTTCCTATGAGCAACTATTAATCACAACAGAGTAAGATATAAATATCTCTATGAAGCAAAAATTAGTGAACAGTCTTTTTGAAAACAAATAAACAAACACATAGAGACAAACACACAAAAACATAGAGAAATAAAACAAGCACTTGACAGTTTTTTAATTGCTATTCAAAGCACTAATCACTGTATCTCACATTGAAGAGGGGTGTCCCACCCACGCAGAAGCTACAGTAGCGACCACTATGACTAGACTGTTCATTAAATGTTGACTGCCATGAAAGTATGTTGATAGGAAACCACCCAACTGTACAATGACTTCACACCATGGGAGGGCTGCCAGGTCAGTTTCCCCAAGGCCCAGGTTTCCTTGTCGTCATGCAGCACGTGGGCACTGGGCACCCTTCACAAGTGATTGAGATTTGGAAGAGAGTCCATTGCTCATTCTTTTCCACTCAGGGCCCAATGTAGCCGACTTTGAATGTTTTTAATCAAGACATTCCAGGTACTTCCCCGGATTAGAATCCACATCCACACATGTCATGTCCACATTGCAGTCCTGGACACAGACCTGTCCATATCCATGTCCATGTCCACGTCCATGTCCTCATTTCAGTGGCCAGAACTGGTGAATATGGTGTTTTGGTGTGGTTGAAAATTAAAAGTCAGATTGATGCAAATGGCAATAATAATATGCCCTAACAATTCAACATAATCACTTATTTTGCAGTGTTCAGGACCTACTGTAAGTGTTTTCAGAACAGTAGGCTCTGATCTTTTATGCTTATATCGCCCTCTTGTGGTAAAGTAAGGTTCTACAGTAAGGCAGGCAACATTTAAATAGAAAGTTTTATTTTCATCTGGCTAAAGTTATTTTGAATCTGAAGTTAATATAATACAGTTATATTCTTTTCTTTAACAGGATATGAGTAACCATTATCTGAATCTGAAGATGATAGGCTACCTCGGATCTCTCTCTTTTCTAACGTTATTTCAAAATATGATAGCCTTCTCATTTTATTGCCTATTCGTGGAATATCCTGTTAAAATTCAAAAGAAAATTTGCTGTGAACTACCAGAGGTCAAGTGATCTGGTGAAGCCAGGGACACTCCAAAGTGCAAAGGAACTGGAATAAGCTTATAATAACATATGCCACTCCCTTTGGGGAATCCCCCCAACAAAAACAGCTTCTAGCCTTGCGCTTCACCCAACTCGTTCACATGGCGCTTTCCTCTGCTGAGAGCAGCTCACATGCTCTGAGCTAGTTGGACTCAAAATAAGTTTATGGTTCCAAAACTGTTTGACGACAAGCTTCGCTTAATGCGGTGACGCTTACAAGGCATATGTGTAGCCTGTAACTACAAGAGTTTTCGACAAGTTTTAAAACTTAAGACAGAAGAGTTTCTCTTTTTTTGACTCGAGGCAAAAGCAGAGCTATCGTGGTGGCATGAAACGCAAGAATTTCTCGACCCTGTGGTTTCTCGACGGAACGACTGTATTTCAGGTGAGATTGTCTTCATCTCGTTGGAGTAGGCCCACTCCAAAGCGCCGGGCAAACCATCATCGGGAGCAGGTCAACATCTGACTGCACTATGGCGAGTGGCGAGAAGGGGAAAGTTGATCTGCTGGAGGATAGCCGAATTGACTCTGGAATAGACTCTTTTAAGTCGCTCACTAAAGACGAGCATTACTCCAAACCTGTGCACGAACCTCGGCCTCCTGAGGATGGAGAGGCTAAAGACAAACTCGAAAGTGTGACCGAAGAACGCCATGATTCTGCATACATCTCCTCCTCCATAACAGTCGATAACATTACTGACATTTTTAAGACTTGCTTGACACCAGACTCTCAGGACACAGAGAGCTCAGAGACCCCTGATCACAGTGAACAGGAAGTCGAACTGAATCTCCTAACGACCATTACGGATGATGGAGACACGTATGTATTTTTTATTTGCAAAACTCAAGGATGCTTTTCCATTTCTGGTCAAAAAACTTTCGAGAATGGCTACATAATGTTACATTGTTACATTACCCTTCTATTCGTTATTTCCGTGTTGCAGTCAGTAACTTAGGCTACCTATGCAAGTTGAGCTGTAGCCTTGGGAATCTGGAGGTAACGTTATTGTGGACTAGGCCTATTTAATACTGTATGCTATATTTAGAACAGATGGCACATCTAAACAAGTTTTTTGTGTTCATTGTAACCTCACTTATTTACAGTTTAAGTTGGGAGAAAGAGGCTTTGATAGTAAAGTTGGTTGAAGAGATGGGGGGACATAATTTAAATTAATTCAATACAAATTATTAATGATGAATCTCCAATGACAACCCTTAGTCAGCTCCTGGTATGCAAGGCCACATCTTAACCACCTCTTTGAACAGTTTCAAAATATTCAATGAATTTCCTCGTTCCACAAAGCTTAGGGACAACCTGATAGGCCTTAGGACTCTTATTACTGGTAATAAAAAACGGTCTTGCCTTTTTGTTTCACTATCTAAGTGACGTGTTTTTAAAAGCCCTTCAGTATGGCGTTAACATACGAACAATTAAAGAGGCTACATGATTTTTATTAGTCTTTATTTTTTGCTTTTGTTAGTAGGAACTTAAAACTGTCTGCTGCGTCTCGTCTGTCTGGTGTCAGAAAGCAGAAGTGTAGAATAATGGAATTTCCCTTGCTGGGCTGGACACGTTCTGATACCCCTCTCTGGCCTCCAGATAAATCACACACACACACACATGCATGCACGCACGCACACATGCACACACCTGCAGACATAAGAAAGGGTGTTTGTTGAAAGGCTGAGAGCATAATTCGTATTGGAGAGAAGGGTGCTTTTGGATTGGGTATGCATGCTTCACAGATTACAGTAAAAGCAGTCTTTGTGATTTCAGATATGTTTGCCAGTCTTCGCCTAAACTTATTTTTATAGCCAGGGCCGTCTCTCTTCACATGTCCCATCAAATAGAATTTTGTGTTGTAGTCTAATTGTACATTCATTCATGACCATGGGTTGGTTTTTCACAACCTCATTGTCTGTGACATTTTGATGTCTGGGTCTCAAGGAAACATTTTCGTGGGTTGCAGACTTCATAACACCACCAGCAAGACCACTGTCTGTTTTGGCATGCAACTGTGTAGCATGCATCCTAATGTTATGGAGAAACACACACATCATTCATGTGTCTCTGCAAGACCCAATTGAAATATAGGCTAGTGTTTAATAAACCATGGAAACCTGTCTTATCTGGGCCTCCATCCCATGAAAGTGATCTCCAAGATTAGCATGCCCACCCCATCAATCATTTTTTATTTGGGTTTTCCAAAGCACGGAGTCTCTTGAGCAGAAAACCCCTGATAATGACAGTTTAACTGTTTAAAATAGGCTCTTTAAATAGTTTAAACTACTTGACTGCATTCACTTGGCTTACTGAAGGCCAAATAACATGAAGTCAGGTCATAACTTGTCCTATTTACCTCTGTCTAAAGCAAAATAGAGTGAATTGTAATGCTGTTTGAATATAAGTTACACATTAAAAAGTAAAGGGTTATTTGTTTGTTGTGCTCTTTACCAGTAAACGACTATAGACACAACCAGGCTGTGACATTAAGCCATATGTTTTTTTTTTGTCTTAGTGTGGCAAGAAGTATTGAAAAACAATATTGCAAATGAATATTTTGCTTTCGAAATAAATGGTATAGATGTAACTAAAGAGGTGTTAACGTGCACATGCATTATCTTTGCTGTGATCATTTAAACAGGTGGTTCTGCTACAGTGTCTCAGTATACTTTGGTTGGCATCTGAAGATAGTGGAACACGTTGGAACTACAATGTACCATTCGGTGCCACCAAGGGAACATTTCCTGTTTTGTATCCTTGTTCCTTATAACTTGCCTGTGATTTGGAGAAAGCTTTTAAAAAAAAAATGAAACCACAAGTTGTCCAAGAACATTTTCACAATGCATTTTAAGTGAAATATGATGATGATGATGATGATAATCATCATCATCATCACTGCATTACGGAGAACTTGCATAACCTCAAAGCGTTGGAAAGACTTTACATGCTGATTTGAAGGTTGTGGCCCAAGTACCAAAGTTCCAGTGTTGCGCAACTGCAACCGCTGTGTTTTGACAGCCTTCCACTACCTGTATGGCTGTTGATGCTGATCTTTTTGTTGAGACGTTTCTCAGTATTTCTCGCCACATTTTCCCCCCTTCGCTCTCTTTATATTTTCCTCTGACACTGCTCTGTTTTTGAGTTGGGCGAACAATGGTACACCTACATTCATGCAGAAATGCTAACTGGATCTTAACATTTACTGGAAACTCCTCTGGTCTTTTTCCAGCATCCTGCACCTAGCCATAATCCACGAGGCCACAGAGTTTGCAGAGCAGCTGATCGAGCTGTTTCCCAAAGACATTCTGGACATTCAGAACAACTTGTATCAGGTAAACACAGCATTGTGCATCATTACATACTCCTGCACACTGAGTTTTGTTTGTTTATTTTGGGTTGCCGGGGTGAATTAGTGCCCCTTTGGCCCATGGTCTGAAACCAGCCCTCGGCTTTTTCATCTGTACATGGTTTCAGGTGCTTTAATAAGGAAGTACACACAGTGGAAGTCCCCTCTCATTGAGTAAAAATATGCTGCCATTGAGAAAGTAGGTTAGCGTATGCAGTTGTTGAATAAGGTGTGAGAGCAGGCCTACATGTACGTAAAAGCACATTCTTGTATACATTTACGATATCTTCCTTGAAAATGTTACAGGAAGCTTTCCAATAGCCTATAGTTTTGTTTTGTTTTGCTTTGTTTTGTACTAATTCTTAATCCAGGTAGCATCAGTGGGCCTATACTAGGCTTTTGAACACATTAAGCCCCGTTGTTTATGACTTTGTTATCTGTATAGATCCTGTGGTCATATGATGTGATTGTGAAGTGAAAGTGAAAGGCTGAAATCAAAAACAAATGGAAAGATAGCAGGCTCCTCAGAGAACACCTGGGTCGGTACTTCCCTGAAACTGTCATCTGACTGTCATCTAACCTTCACTGTTCCCGTTAAGCAGCAATGTGGACATGCAGCTCTTGTACAAAGACCATCCACCACTCAAAAAAAAAATCATTGTTTAGTCCACAGGCAGAAGCTGGTAGAAGTAATAGTCAGCGTTTTAGAGTATGACTCATGGAGGGCTGCCTTTTTTTTCTTCTTCTGATTCGAAGAGGTTACGATAAGCCACGTAAACAATAAGTCGCATTAACTGTGTTGCTCACCGGTTTCCTCTTGGTGGTCAGTTCAAGCTCCGGTATTGAGTAAGCGCCAAAATCATCACCCCACAGCCACAGGTTTGGTGAAAAACACAGACAGTTGTTTCTCTGTGAACAAAAAAAAATAGCTTATGATAAACATTGTGTCTTCAGTCACTGACTGATGCACCTCCTACATTATTGCCTTTAACCAAGCAACACACAGCTTCCCTTTGCGAAGCTCCGCATCTACTTCTCTCCCCCCAAAGGCGGTGCCCTTTTATGTATTCAATTCTTCACAGACACTGGCACAGCCTGTCCACAGTAGCTACGGACTGTACTGTATGTGATGGCATTATAGGCAATCCTGATGAAAGCTTCACTCTAAAGTTCTCAATTCAAACCCCATTCTGTCTCTATGTGCCTCTTGTCCTGTGTGTTTTCACCAGGACTCAGTCTACAAATTCTACCCCCATGCGCTGTATGTAAATGCACTATGTGATGCCATCCTTTCCAACAAGTCTCACACCCCTTCAGCCCGTAAGTCAGTGGGACGTGTTGCGTTATTGCTAATTAGCGAGACTCCCACTGTCTGAAGCATTCCTCCCCTGACTAGTCTGTCTGTCGAGGGCTATCTGCTTTTCCTGTTTAGTCTGTCTTGCTTCTGTTGTTTTTTTTTTTGTTTTTTTTGCTCTGCAGAGTTGATACCCTCTCCACCCTACCCTCTCCACCTTCAAGAAAACTCTAAAGACCCAGCTCTTTCGAGAATTTCTCCAGGCCTAAATGTTGCACTTCTACTACAGTCTTGCACTTGACTTGACTCGGCACTTCTTAGCCTAGTTTCCCTCACATTGTGCTGTCGTTTGAATGTTTTATCCTCGTTTGTAAGTCACTGTGGATAAAAGCGTCAGCCAAATTCGTAAATGTAAATGTAGTTGTGTGTGACAAATTCAATTTGATTTGATTTGAAGTTCTTTGTTCAATGTCTTTGGTTCCTGTAGAGCCCATTACATCTGGCTACGTACCTGAACCAGACTGTGGTGGTGCGGCGGCTGGTGGACATGGGAGCCAGCCTGGGGCTGCAGGACCACGATGGGAACACGCCACTTCACGTAGCCTGTGAGCGGGGTCTGGGCGAGTGTGCCAGTGAGATGACCCATGATTTTACCCCCAGCAAGCTCACCCCCATACTGGAGGCACAGAACTGGAGAGGTGGGTGTCATCTGTGTGTGGATGTATGGTCACTAATTGGAGATGCATTATGGGAAATGTATGCGAATCAGTTCTTGCTCAGTTGAAGTGGTTAGTATTCAGCTCTTTCGACAACTGAAAAAACTCTCAGATTCACATTACAGTAAAGTCACTGCTTGTCATCCACAGCAGCCCAATACATCAACAAAAGCTCTCTGCATTTGTCCCTCTCTGAAGTTTGTCTGTCTGGTTTCTGGACAGCATGCAGTATTTTCCCGGGATAAACAGATGATCGTAAATCATAACAGTCATATTTGAAATAGCCCTACAGCTGAAGAACTTTGGCTCTTCTCCAGTGGCTGTGCAAACAAATAACTTCCTAGACTTCCCGTCCTGTTCATCCTGTCAGGACTTATTTTGTCATATTGCCTGGTGGATGATGCATTATTCATTACATTGTTTGTTTTTGTGGAAGGATTGGCATGTTTGATGCATAAATCATTAAAAAAATGTTGTTGATAGTAATTTTTTTAGGGTACTGTTCAGACAGGAGACCAAGTCGGGCAACGGTAGAAAGAAACAAGAATAGTTTTATTTACCATTATGTGCTTCAAGGGAGAGACAACATGCTTCACATAAGGATCCATCAGCTGCTCTAACTAGACAAGGAATTATCCTAACTATACAATTCCAGGTTGATGGGAGGTGGCGCTGGTCATCCCCGCTGACATGGACCGCACTGAATCAGACCATGATTAGTGCCGATTAGAGCAGATAGCAGGGGACAAACTAAGACAGTGCTAGTAGCAAAACATCACAAGAACATAATATTCCACCTTTTCTTTAATGATGGGAACAGTAGGAACAAAATGAATTAAAAACGGTCATGTCATATTTGGAGCCAGGCCTTGCTCAACCATACATATATTGCTGTAAAAAAGTGAGGTAACAATCTCCTCTCTCAAAGAAAAGAAAGTCATTGCACAAGTCAAAATATTTGCACAATAGGAACACTAATTTTAGCAGGGCTCCCAGAACAGTTAATTGTTTTTTTTTTCAAGTATTTAAACCCAAGGCAAGATAGGCCAACTACAATACATGAAACACATGTAGTTTGTGTATTTTGACTTGTTAAATGCTTATCCACTGTATTCATGTGCCCTCAGCAGAAGCTAATACAGTTAGTTGTGTTAATGTTAGTTAATACAGCAATAGACTGCAAGAGTTAATAGACTACAATTACCAACATTGACTGAAAAGGATACAGTTGCTGCTGTATATGTCTTTATGATGGTGTGGTTGCAGTTACGGTGTAATGTGGATAATGTCAGCATTTTTGTTGTTAGTTTCCCTGACAAAAATCTATGCAATGTAGTTCCATCCATCTGTGCAATTGCACACTGCACAGTCATTCAAATAAAGCAGGTAGGCTATATAACCATGGCAATGCCTTGGGCTTCAGGCAAATGCATCATGTCTTGTACTGTATGTTCATACGCGATTTCCATTGACTGAGATGATTGCTCAGATGGTGAATAGTCATTTACCTGTGCGTATCTGCTTTCAGGTGTCACCTGCCTTCACCTGGCGACGTTGCACAAACGCCATCGGCTCATGAAGCTCCTGATAAAGAAAGGTGCCAACTTGAATGTGCAGGTGAGCTCGTAATTCTGTGCAACGATGCCGTCAAGAGCTGTATTTCAAACTCTTACCAAACCACTTGATAGAAAATGCCTTAAAATGTTTTACACCAGCACCACACAATGTTTGTACATTTAGCTGTTTCTAAACAGTTAACCCTTCTTGAAATGCAGAATTAATTGCACTAGCACATCTAAGGACTTTATTAGCTTACTAAGTGCAAACATATTGTGGGGTATCATTACTTACTGGATTAGATCACTGAAGGAGGATAACTGAGTACGTTATTACTTTATTGAGTTCACATTCAAGTTTTCATAGTGCTTCTCCCCTGATAAATAAATAAATAAATAAATTAATTAATTAAATACAACATAGAGACCAGCCAAGAGGCCGTCAAGGACAGCAGTGCAGATCAACACCCTAGGTTTGCAGGCCACTGTCAGGTGAGCTAGCAGACTGGGTCCCGTTTCATAGAGATTCATGGTGCTGTAACTGGAGTTGGGACAGTCAAAGCCAGGCCCAGAGGGCTGACGTACACTGTGGGGACTTTTTCTGGAGTCCCCCCGCTTCTGCCAGGCCTCTCATATGACCACAGGAAGAGCTCAGCAACAAGGGCCATTTCAGATCCAGTACTAAGTTATAAAGGGTCCCAGGGCACATGGACAAATGGAGCGTATTGCCCATGCTGCACAAAAAAAAAGAATAAATAAATAAATTCTAAGTTTGATTTGTTTATTTTTGAAACCACACACTCGTGTTTGCATTGTCTGAAACTTCACTGAGGTAATGAAGGGCTTTTAAAGAGACTTTTGGCCTGGAGCTGTGATTTTTTTATTACTCTCTCTTGGGGCAACTGAAGTGTTAACTTGTGACTTTGTGGCAGCCAGAAAGCTTGGATTTCTTCGCATTGTGTGTCATTTCACACCTCTTTCTCCCATTTGATTTCCTATTTTTATAACAAGTCCTGTGGGCCTTGTGTCTCTGTGAAGACAGATACAGCTTAGATACATTTTGTTAAAGGAGAAGTTCGGTGTGAATCAATCCATTGCCCTGTTGTTCGAGGTCACTGAATGCTGTTCAATGGAAAAAGAACAAAAAAAATGATACAGCAGAGACCGAATAATGAACCGGGCAACTAACAGTAAATGGGGCATTACTTTCAGTTTCATTTTGCTTTGCCCCATTCAGTTAACAATAGTTATTGGTTTATAACTCGGCTTATGTTGCATCAATTTCTTTCGTTCTTTTTGCTACAGACAGCATTCAGTGACCTCTAACAACAGGACTATGGATTGATTCACACCGAACTTCTC
>JASCQY010000048.1:4367906-4385310 GCA_030264315.1 Sardinella tawilis
TCTCTGTAAACCCTAGAGATGGTTGTGCGTGAAAATCCCAGGAGATCAGCAGTTCCTGAAATACTCAGACCAGCCCGCCTGGCACCAACAACCATTCCACGTTCAAAGTCACTTAAATCACCTTTGTTTCCCATTCTGATGCTTGGTTGGAACTGCAGCAGATTGTCTTGACCATGCATTGAGTTGCTGCCATGTGATTGGCTGATTAGGAATTTGCGTTTAACGAGCAATTGGACAGTTTACCTTATTAAGTAGGGAGTGAGTATATATAAAAATACTATGACTTACTATATAGTTACTATTATGACTATTACTATTTACTATTACTATTTACTATAGTTACTACTGTAGGACTCTAAAAGTACTATTACTATATAGTTACTATTGTATGACTATTGAGAGACCTGTTAGTTTGATCACTAATAGAATCTTAGCAGAGGGTTGGATCATTTCATTTATCATTTTTGTACATTAAAAAGTAGCTTCACATTAGTTCAACTACTTCTACATTTTTTGTGACTTGCTAATTTTTGTCTTCAGGTAGCTTTGGTGTAGTGAGGCTTCATCTGATGTGGAGTAAGCTGGTAGCTTAGTTTACTATACTACATTTTCTGAGTAGCTTGTCCAATACTGATGTGTAGAGATGATAAATAGCAGCACCTCTTGTCTGTGAGACAAGGAGGTCAAGGCTCAGCTTAGGGCCGTTTCTAAGAACGCTGCTCAGAACTGCCCTCATCCCCACCCCCATCCAACCTCCCAGTATTCCAGCCTGATTAAGCTGTGACTCTAATGTTTGGCTCTTAGGGCTTTCAACAAATCCTTAGCAGATGCCAGCACAGATCGATACATTTTCAGAGACTGCAGAAATTAGCAGAACCCTGTAGACAGTCGTCTGGTTTGCATGTGGGTGGGATCAACAGTTATCATTCAAACTGTCTCTACACATAATAGGCCAGCACTACTGACAAATCAGAGCTATCAGGCAGATCTTTCATCCAACAGACAGCCCTTTCGTCATCGTGCTAAGCCCGCCCCAATGACTCGCTACACAGATAGAGCGTTCTGAATGGTTCAACGCAGGTCGCGACGGGCCAGGATTTGCCTTTACCGTGCGAGACTAGACCAAAAGCTAGGCGTGAATATTTCTGCCGTATATGCTATTGGTCTAGATGCTAGGCTACTGAATGAGCACTTGTGCCAGGCTGAGTTAAACACATGGGCACAGACATTGCCTCGCCTCAACTCATGACCTACACTACCACCACATTATCTCTTTATCACCCTCATTGAGGTCATAAATGGAGAGAAAAACCTGACCATGAAGAAACTATACAAAAACAAGAGAACTTCATGCATTTGACCAGGCATTATTTGCCAGGATGTGGCTTTTAGTCAGTGTCAGTGGTTTTCCTCTGAACTATTAGCCAGGTCACACTATCGCAATTTGTTGGTGGAAGGGGAATGTTTGTTTTGAATACATCAATCCCTGTAATACCACAGGTGGGTGATGGTATTTGTGTCACAACAGGTTAAATTCTAAAGTAGATTTCAAGGATAGTTTAAACTTCAATATATAGTTCAACAAAGATATCAAATTGGGCCTACATGCTAGTAGGGCCAATAGTTTATGATTAAAAACTAAAACCATGGGGGCGCCATAGCTCAGTTGGCAAGGGGGACCCTGGGACCCGGGTTCGATTCTGACCTGAGATCATTTCCCGATCCTTCCCCGTCTCTCTCTCCCACTCATTTCCTGTCATCTCCTCAGCTGTCCTATCTGAAAAAAGGCAAAAATCTTTTTTAAAAAAAGTAAAACCAAATCACATACGCCTACAAATATTAGACAAGAGGCTTATGAAATTAACTTCTTTTTCCTGTTCAAATTACGTTTGAAAGGATAAAATGGTCAAACTGAGCTCTCTTTAGTTTAGAGTGGCCATTACTTCAGTTATTTTTACATTATTGTGTAACTCTACCAGGGTAATCCAAGTTTTTATATAGCCTAAAGTTTATGGTAGTTTAGTGATAGAATAACCCCTGGCTAAATTAACCTACAGAAAGTGGTAAACCCTCTTACAGAAGCTAGCTTTGTTGGCTTTGATTCGTTAAGTAAACAAGGACTTCTACAATCAGGTTTACTACTAACTCTGGGTTAACTTAGCCAAGGTTGTCACTTAACCATTTTCCTGGAATATCCTCCAGTTTATACATCGTTTTTTTTTTTTTTTTCTAAAAAAAGGCTAACCGGGTCTGGTCATACTAAAATGTACTGAATTGATTTGACTCAATGTCACGAAAGACTAAAGAAATGCTGACTCTGAGACCTGTGTCAGAAAAAAAAAAAACAGTACCAAGTTATTTTCAGTTTTGTCTTATGTTCTGAAGAAATGATCAGTGTGGTAACTTCTGATAAGTTGACATGTTATATGTGTCAAAACCATTGACTGTATGGTCAAAACTTACTGAGTAACAGCGCCATCATGTGGCAAAATGATTGCTAGCAGCCAGCGAAATGTGCAAGAGGTCCTCCCTAGGCCTATGGGGGTGAGTAGGCTGGGTAAACTATCCTGCTCAATAAGAACGTTCAATGGAAGAGAAATGTCCTCTCAGTGTTTATTTATTGGATGATGTAGCACACAAAGATGTGAAGTATTAATACAAGATTCTCGTTTCCCAATTCTCATCAGTCCCCTTTCTCTGCAAATGAAACATTTCTGGTGATGAGCTGTGTCCTGAGTCGTGTAAAATTCAGTCCACTCTGGTATACTGGTGTGCATCAGGTTTAGTTCAGCCATCCACTTTCATTTTTTTTGCAGCAGTGGCATATGGAAACTATGACAGGCGGGACTACAGGATACTGTAAATGTACACTTCCCCTTGGTGGAAATACCCCACTGGACTGGTTTGATGGCACCACAATGCATGCACATGGTACAGCACTTCTAGCCTTGCCACGTGAGCTCAGGGATTCACTGACCAATGAGGAAACAGGACTCAAACTGGCACACTCTCAGCCAGTCTCCACATTGCACCGATGAAGAATTTGTTGAACCGTTCTCAGAACTCATAACAAGCGGACTTATTCAACCCATGATGGCTTATCAATGTGCAAAATATAGAAATATTCTGTAGGTTACATAGGTCATGTAGAAAGAATTCAGCATGAATACTGGCCAAGAGTTTTCAAGTCTTAGAAACAGAGATTATGTAAGAGAAAGAAAGGGTTAATCAACTTAATGTTGTACAAATTACAGTACTGACAAAATGTGCAAGCACATTAAACACATTTAGTTTTTATGCAGTTGTTATTTGAGTTATGGAGTTATCAATATCGTTGGTAATCAAGGATATGATCTTAATCAATGATCAACTAAGCAAAAAAGAACCATGAAAAAAGTTTGTGGCATTTAGAAAAAATACAATTCAATGTATAACTTGTACAGTATACTTGGATTTGTCGATCTATATTTACAGTACTTCGAAGAGAAGACATGCAAAAAAATGATTTTATTTTGAAGGGACAAAACACCAGAGAGTTGTAAACAGTGCTTTCCCAACATGTTGCGCTGTCAGTAGTTTTGGTCTGACTATGAATGCATCAATAGATGAATTGTGGACGAATTACAATATCTGCATTGTCATCTATCCACTTTAGCTTTGTGTGAGTTCTGTTATACCAATAATGAAACAGAAAAATGACACTTTACAGGAACAACAAAGGGAGTTTATATCAAATACACCCTGACACCCTGAGCAGCACCATGGATGGACTAGGGCATAGAGAGAGAGAGAGAGAGAGAGAGAGAGAGAGGTGGGAGTTCTTGGAGTCCCTAGAACAGCTGGATCATGCATTCTCTGGACTTCCCAACTCCAACCCATTTAACTGTAAACAGAAAAACACACACACACATAACTCAAGGTTAGGACATATTTAAAATGAGCAGAGGATTCATTCAGCAAGGCCAAGAACAGAGTTGAAGAGAATAGAGTTGGTACTATCTGGTGGGCGCCTTATTAAAACAATTTAATCTACCAATTCATGTTGCTTGCTTCACATGCAATGCCATTTCAAATGGGAGAGAATGGCATGTCCCAACATGACCCCTTAAAATAATCATTATCAAAATATAAACTACAGCTTTTTCCCAGTTAGAAACAACAGAGGGATCTAGATTCCTTTTTTGGAAGATTCCTTTTTTAAATTATCTGGGCATTTTACCAGCTCAATAAATCATCCTCGCCCAACAGACTGGTAGCCACTGGAACGTCATCTTACTGGTTTTTTGATGCCTGCTCTACATCAGCATACTGGGATGAAAGTTACAGATGGAATTTTCCCCTGTAGAGTGACTTACTGGGAACGCCAACGTGGTTTTCCACAAAGCGAATGTAATTCTGGGCCTTGGGTGGCAGGTCGTCCCACTTCCTGCATGGCGAGGTGTCACCCTTCCACCCCGGGAGTTTCTCATACTCCACCTCCACCTTCTGAAGAACGTCCATGTTGGCTGAAGTGGAAAAGAGAAGTTATCATGCCACGTGACTCGCACAGAAGGAAATGCTCCAGATAAACTGTTGCTTATGTAAATGCTAAAACAGAGGCCTGTTTTCACTTGCAAACTGTAAGGAAATGTCAACCATAGGACTCTTTTAACTTTTTTTTAAAAAACTTGTGTGAAGTTAGTACATTCAGTACAGTAAACTTGAGATGGATATGACTTGAGGATGCTACATACGCTACCTTTATGACCATCACTGGACATCTAGATCATTCAGTAAGAAGGTACCTGGAAAATATGGAATTCGTCTGCCATTGAGTTTGTACGCCACTCCAACTTTGATCTCATCCATCACATCAAGGATATCAAGTTTGGTTAAAGCCAGCCTAAAAACACAGAGGGCAACAAAATATTCACACAAGGACATCACGTAACCAGAGTTTGTGAAACTTTCAATTGGAGATTGGAGCTCTTCATGACCAAGAACAGTTCTGGAATAGTCTATTAGAGGAGAGGCTGCCGAGGGCTGTCGATAGGTATCAGAACGACAGCAGTAGGTACAACGTGGACCGAATTCAAGAACTGCCCGCTACCGCTAACTGATTATGGCATATGAAAACGAAACCATAGCGAAAAAGATATGCCCTAATCAGTTAGCGGTAGTGGCTAGTTCGCAAATTCAGTCTATGTTGTACTTACTGCTGATACTTCTGATACCTATCGACAGCACTTGGCAACCTCGGACAACGGGGCTTTGGTTTCATTCACGCCGGATAATTCCTTTAAAGGGGAACGCCGGCACGTCCCAATCTACATTCCAGTCCAGCAATGTGGGCAAGTTGTTTACTTAGCTTTTACGTTAGAAGCTTGTTCCCATTGCTACGCTATTTTGCTGCCTCGCTAAAACCGCTATAACTCAGTTCAGGTTGCATCATTTCGGTTCATTTTTTGTCAGCTCGTTGCACTCGACCACTGCTTCCACTGGATTGTAGGTTGGGACGTGCCGGCATTCCCCTTTAAGTCATAGCAGTGGGGGTGGAGAGGGAGTGGGGGGTGTCAGTATGTAAAACATCTTGCACTGACGCAGTGAAGCCGTTGATCATGTGGGCGTAGCGCAGGATGACCAAATCCAGCCAACCACAGCGCCGCTTCCTCCCTGTGGTCACGCCCACTTCATGGCCCCTGGTTTGAAGCAGCTCCCCAGTGTCCTGCAACACAGAACAGAAGCACTGTGGTTAGCATTAGAGCCCATGCTATCAGTTAGCACTAGATTTATATTCCTGATGCTATGACACTTTTACCCAAAGTGTCTTACAGGGGGTGGGGGGATTACTTTAGCGTACTGTTCTCAGATCAGTAGCTATTTTACGAGGTGCTGAGATGTGAGGTGATCAGTCGCTCAGCAGGCCTTGAGCCTCTTAAAAGAGACTGGTGCACTGGCCTGTCAACACTGGCTTGTGTGCAGGCCCAGGGGGCTGTGATAAAAGTGGGCTGTGATAAAGAAGCATTCGGGAGCTCCGTCACATGACGTGTCACGAGGCGGCTTGTGTTTTGAGTGACAGACGGAATAGGCCAAGAGGAGGGCGGGAGTATCGGGACAAACACTTTACTGTCTGAATCCGCCACTGTCTGAAATGTTCCTCCAAAGCCCCAATACAAGCCCCTGAACCCTCAAATACTTGACTGGCATAAATCAGAAGGGTTTGAGGAAGGAAGAATGTTTGAGGGTTTAGGGGTGTGTGTGGTGACAGGAGCAACTACAAGAAGGAATCAAAAGCTACCTACAAGTACCACGGCAAGACCCCTCAGGCCTCTAGAATAGACCACATGGCGTAGTCACTCATCCGGAGTGTTTCACAGTGTCATGCTCCTCCATGTATTTTGGATCTTGAATGCGTAGGGTCCTGACACGCTTATGTTAACACTGGGCTGTGCTGGTCGTAAGTGTGGTCATTGGAATGTTGTGAAACACACTGTTGTGTGAAGCTATTCATGTAACCTACAGTTGCAGGGATACAAGAATACTGTGTAGTGGTTTATGTTAATATGTAGACTATTCATAACCATAGTGGTCATAAAATATCATACATTTAAATGCATTCATTAAGACACAATAGGTGAATCCCAATGGGGTCATTCCGTGTCAAATCAAGGCTCAAAAGTCACCCTCTTCAAAAAATCTGAAAAAAATCACAGATGTTTGTACACCCAACCTATGCATAAATCTTAAATATTAAGCCTATATCATGAACTGTTCCAAAATTACAGCCTTTTGGTGTCATTTTAAGCATTTTGGTGAGTAAGCATTTTTGTTCAACTTCCAACTTTACTGACTCTTAGTATTTCACACACATCAGTGAAACTATGTCAATAGAAACACATTTTCCTGGAGAATTAAAAAAATCAGATCAGATCAGATGTATCTTGTGTAATTCTCCCCCTCTGAAAGCTCTGAAAACGCCTATGAATTCCATATGTGAAAAGACACCAACACTTTTGAGGGCTTCTCGTTCAAAAAGTATTTGACACAAATTTATCAGATATTTTATAATGTTGTAATGTTGTAATGTTATGTTATAATGTTATAAATAACTGATGCAACCTGAAGAACATTATAGTCATTATTCAGTTTTATTTGGCGAAAATAGACTAATCAAGTGAATAAAAAACACATATCAAATCTGACTGGTCATTTGTTAATGAGTAGTCTTCATGTTCATGGAGCAGCATGGAATACCTGTGATTTTTTTTTTTACGTTTGTTTTGAGGAGGGTGACTTTTGAGCCTTGTTGATTTGACACGGATATGTCCCTCCTGAGCTCTGATCCCTTAAGACTTGACTGGCCTAAATCAGCCAATCACGAGGGTTCAGGGCTTAGGGCTTAGGGTGGATATTGTGATTCCGCCCAGTAAAACCTACTATCACACTCACGTTAAGCTGCTCTGTGGGAAATGCCCCGATGCCCACGCGTGTGGTGTAGGCTTTCACCACACCATAGACATCGCCCACATTCTGTGGAGGGATTCCGAGTCCAGTGCACACACCACCCACGGTGCAGTTTGATGAGGTCACAAAGGGATATGTACCTACATGTACATTGAAAATGAAACAGTTAAAAACCGTTTCCACCTCAAGAGAGCTCAATTATTAGTGGCATTGCTGTTCCCACAGAGTTTCCATTTTAACATTCCAAACGGACCCTTCTCATTAGCTCATAAGGCTGTTTGATGTGAAGGAAATGTTGCCACAGTAGTTTGGGAACAAAATAGAACATTCCTGGTTTGCTTTGTCGTTGTTTTTGCCATTAAAACAGTCTTTATAAACTCTGAGTACTGAATAAGTTGACTGAAAAACAGGTATAGTTGGACTCATGTACTGATTATGGTGGGGGGTAGAAATTCAGATTTTCACATTGACAAACACAAGGGACAGAAGTTATTCATTGTATGTGACACTTTTCAAATTACACAGAGAGAGAGACAGAGAGACAGAGAGAGAGAGAGAGAGAAAGAGAGAGTCTGTGCTTAAAGTAGAAACAGTAACATCCCTTCAAAGAGACTTTGTGGAGGCGCCACCAAGACAGAGGCAGTATTGCCTTACCAAAGTCAATGTCAAGTAGGGCAGCGTTGGCTCCCTCCACAAGGATTTTCTTGGGGGATCCATGGAGCGCCTCGTACATGAAATAGACACCATCACGCACCATGGGCCGGATCCGCTCCGCATACTCCTGCAGGTTTTGCAGAGTGGGAGAGAAATTCTTTGACCTTCCCGGGACGAAGCACACAAAGTGGACTCAAGCCTGACGCGTGGTAAATAAACAGACACATACGCAGTTACTAAGTCATGCCAAGTCACATGGGGTGAGGGCAAAGAATTCACACCTAGCAGTCAACAGTTGACAGCAAGAAAGAGACATCTGGTAGCCTTAGTGTCCTTCAAAAACATACAGCAATAGCAACAGGCAACATTTGTTTTATATTCTCTACTAGTTCACAACCACATGCAATATGTTTTTTTATTTGCAGAATGGAAAGTTTCACTCCGAGGTAAAGGAAGATGGTTATTTACAGATCCCAAGTATCCAAAACAACACACGTATTACTTGGGAAAACATCAAATCATGTGTCATAACATAATAAGTGTGTCAGTAGTAGCAGTAGGTACTGCTGACAGAACTTTGCTTATACAACAAATATGTCTGTCTGTCAATCACCTTCACTAAATACATAGTTGTATTTGTGTGCAAACGAGCTGTTAATTAACTAGCTATGTGGATGCGATGTTAAAGACTGAGTCTAATTTATTAGGCCATAGGAATGTTCAGCCTAGCACATGTGAGATAACATCATCCCTACCCTTTCATATGAAATGCAACTATATCTATATAGACATATGCTATAAATAAAACAGGGAGACTGCTCTGGGAACAGTACATCTTACAGTTCTCATACTGCCAAGACTTCAGGGGACTTACCACACACTTTAAAAAAAATTGGAAGTTTTGGCACCAGGAAGACTCTAATGCCACTTATACAGTACATTTAATTACATGGGAAAATAAACGGAAGCTTTAGCACAAGTGGAATCAGGAAGACGCTAATGCTATGCCACTTAATTATACGCTGCACTAGTCCATGTCAACACCTATCTTTATCAAAACTCGTCTAACATGCCTGCTGTGCTGGTTCAGGTGCTTTACCCTCAATGTAACTTCCTTCCTTCTCCCTACTACCACCAGTTTGGCCTCTGTGCCTCTGTCCAGCCTCTGTGAATTGGCCTGTCTGGAAGGGTCTGCATGAAATGTAGTGGATGTAGTTTAGGAACAAAATGATTTGTCTCTGTCCATGCACACTTTCAGCTGTCTGTGGGTGGTACTGTAACTGACGTGTTCCTATAGGGATGTGGCCTATAGCCACTGGTGCCACTGGTGCTTTATAAAATCCATGGTGAATTCATCAAATGTTTCTTTTAGTTTCAGCACCACTTACCTGAAGTTTTTTCAGCTGCCCATCCATATCTACTTCCAGAGTAGGGAACATGGACTGGTACTGCTGGGCAAGCAGCTTGAATCTGACAACATCACAACAAATGAGTTGTTATGTGATTTAAAATTAAGTGTATTTTTTTTATTAGGTGACACTAAAGAAATACGCATAAGTACTGTATATAGTGTGATCAGATATAGTTATTTTAAATACATCTTTCCTAGCGTACCTGGTTGAAAACTCTTTGAAGTCTGCAAGCAGGTCACAGATTCTTAGACCAGTGCGAGAAGCTTTGCTGGAGTATGTTGGTCCAATTCCTTTTTTTGTGGTGCCAATGCTGTCGGAGACAAATTCATTTTCATGACATACATGTACAGACGCTTATATGTCCCATAGTGATTCAGCATATTTGAAAAATCACATTTCATTTAAATGCATTTGGCAAACGTAGCACGTTGATGCATTTTCGATTGAGAAAACCAAACTCTCTGTGCTAAAATAGCCTCTCTACAGGATTTGATGTGCCTAGTTAAACTGTAAAATTGAGTCTATATACAGTAACTGGAAGCACACATTTATGTAACCGATGTCTCAGCTTCTTACTTCTTCCCTTCCTGGGCTTGCCTCTGTACTTCTTGTAAGCCGTCCACTGCCTGGTGAAAGTCAAACACTGTCCAGAAGAGAAGAGTGTCTCTCAGCACAGGATTTTAATGTGACGAGAGTAACAGAGCTTCAGAAGGAGTTCCTTACCTATGTGGGCCCTATCTGAAATGACTAGTCTCTTCTCCCAGTCTTTGAGACCTGCGAAGGATATCAGATCAGACAGTGAGATGCTCCCACAATAGAACAGACTACAGTAGACGCATATCCATATCAAAAAGAATCAAATACACATAGCCTACTCAAAGCTTGAAGTTAATCATTTATTGCTTCATGATTTTTTCATATCTCCTAGATATGTTTGCTTTGATCTAGCTCGCCTTTTTATTGTGTGTACTGTTTGCCCCCATTTTAGATCCAGAATAGGCAGAGGAATTTTTTTTTACCTTTCTTCTCATTTTTATCCCCTTCCTCAAATAATCCGGGAAGATGGATGACAACTCCATTTCCTTCAAGCAACAAAGAGATTCTCAACATCAAAGAACAGAGCACTGCTGACACATCACAGGCTTGTTATTTAGCTGGTATCCCTGACAACCATAGACCATAGACGTTACTTGTATGAAATGTTGATTTGAATCTATACCCACCTATAAAAGAGGTGGCTTTGGAGTTGATAATGCCACTGGGAAGAAGGTGGAAGTCATATTCCTTCCCATCAACCACAACTGTGTGACCTGCATTGTTGCCTCCCTGTCATAAAAGATGACAAGAGACAGAAAGTCTGTTCAAAATGAATCAAAACCAGTGTTTTCATCACGGTGCATGGAGCATTTAAGATGAAATAGGCCTATTTGACCAAATGTACATTTTGATGTGAAAATGAATACAGAATAAACAAGTCAATGTGATTTGAAAAATGCACTGTAATGGTTTTCATTTTCGATGGGAAAAACTCCAAATGTACCTTTAAAGATTATCAAGCAGGCGAGACAAAACCAGTTGGTTATTGCAAGGCATGGGCACAGCTGGAAATATACCAGCTGACACACCTACAGTACGACAGGTAAACACTTCATGACAGCATCTTCAACGAACAAACGCTCTTTGTGTGCATGGAAAGAGAATGATCTGAATGTTGCCAGAGGATTCCTTCCTCTACGTTTTTGCCTCAGTATTTGCTAGATTAACACCACCCCCCATAGTGACACAATGCTCCATTTTATAACAAGCACTAGCATGTGTGATGTTGGCTGTGGCATCTATTTCATAAGCCACTGGTATTGCCCACAGGTCAGGGCATGCAGTGACTCAGACAACTTGATGATCACCAATCCACTGACCAAAGGCTCTCCATAGCTGTTACAGATAGGCCCATCAGGAGTAGCATAGCATTCGGCCATGCCAAGCTTAGCGGTGGCAAACAATCAAGTTTCTAATGTGGTCGCCAACGGATGAACAGAACATTTTTCTGATGTCATGTCATTTTTCAAATAAATTACATTACATCAATGATATTACATCATCACATTCGACCAATAACTTTACATTTTTGTAATTTGTAATCCAAGGCTTATCTAATGACCAAAATAATCGTTCAAAGACACAAATATTATTCTTGTTAGCAGTCTAACATACAAATACTAGCAGTCTAACATATTAATGTAAAGCCTACCAGTGTCTGTTAATGAAAACAATAAACAGCTCATGCCCCAACCTACTTCGTAAAACGTGCCTTTAAATGTTCACCACTGTCCCAGCGACACACAAACGTAAATCATTAGCCCAAATGGCCTGTCAAAGGGGTCTGGGAAGCCACAAAGTATTGAATTATAACGTCAAGGCCAAAGTCATGTCTGGACGCTGTCAGACCCCACAGCAGATTCCGTGGATTTATTGCTCTGTTACACAACCTCAAAACCCAACTGCTTCTGTTACAGACTTTATTATCCCACCCACCTTATACCCTCCTGATACTCCTGTAGTGCCAAATTATGGCTCGACTATGAAGGCCCATCAAGTTACACTAGAGAAAGAGCTATTTTAACATTGTAGACAACGTGAAGCCAGAGAGAGGTGGGGTGGGGGATCTCAGCTTGGCCTTCTCATATGTCCTTAGTGCCTTTGCGTTTATTTACTGTGTCACCCCAGTACTCTCCTAACCCCCGCCCCCCAACACACATACACACACACACACACACACACACACACACACCACAACTACCCCCAGCTGACAGACAGAGCCAGGAATCCCCCTCCCGCTCCCTCATTACACCCACTATGTCTGTGTCAGGCTTGTTGTATAATGACTGAGCAAGAAAGTTGCTGTCGTCCTCCCCTGACACTGCTTAAAGTGACATTTTTGAACGTCTAATTTATAAAAATAAGGAGTACTACCTCCAAAGCCTGTGTTTATGAATTTATATTTGACCTTAGATAAGCCTATTTGTCAAGCATGGCTTATGTGCCAGTTATCCTTCCTTTTCAAGTGAAGTCTAGCAGCTGCAAAAAATGAGAATTAAAATTTGTTGCAATAGTGTTCATTGATGTAAAGTCACACAAAATAATTTATTCTGTTAGGTCTATTTTAGAAAGAGTAATGTCAACGCACATCACATTATCACTCATTTGCTAGTCTGTGGTGATACATCACCCTCTAGAGGCTTTCCTTATTTTTGCACCATTGTCCTATTCCTTTTAGACCAAAGCTGTTGAGTTGTAAACAGTATGTCAAATAACTTTATCAGATATTTGTTTCAGTTTAGGCCTTAGCAGCGTCTTGTTCAATCACTGCAGCTTAACACGTAGAATTGTTCCTTCAGTCTGCATTCTGAAATGAAGTAAGAGGCATAGGCCTACTGTAGGCATAGGCTATACTGTTTACCTTGGACCACCCATATCAGCAGCCCTTGTATTGATGTATAGAAGAATAAAAAGACATGTCAATCATACACACTTTTTTCATAAATTTCAGGAAACTTACTCAACCCCAGATTTTGACTTCTCTAACCCTGTGGCATAATGATTAAAAAAACTTCATGGCCCCTGAAACATTTGTGATTTAGGAGTCAGGTCTTGCCAAATTCAGTAGATACATTACAGAGCCTTAGTTGTGTAAAACAGCTGTGGTCTAGACCGAGCCATTATAGCATACAAAAATCCAAGCCAATCAACATAGTGCTTCAAAATCAAGGAAGGGAGAAATGAAACTGGATTGGTTGTTCAACTCGACTGTCAACACTCAAATCACGGACTGCATCATCATAGGGCAGAGAGAGATTGGTGTTAATGTCTGTCCAGATACCGTTACAGTGGTTGCATACGCATCGCCAGCTGTAGGCACAGTCTGTATGCAAAGGTCATCTGCCAAAATATAGATTAAGCGGTGGAAAGCATTTTACTGTTGCATTAGGTTGTTATTCAAACGACTCTTACTTCATCGTGAGCGACACAGATAGGTCGCTGTGCATTGGTCAACAGGCTAAAAACTGCGTAGCCCATCCCTGATTATTCTAAAATTCTTCGGCACTCACTAAATTCCATGACGAAGTTGTAGACACCTACAAAAGTTTAAGAACCCATTTACAGCCACCTACTTTTCATTTACCAAAATTTGCCATCTAGTTGTAAACATGGTCAAGACAAGGAATTTTACAATCATACGGTATCTTTACTCAACCAAAGCAGGCATTTTTCCAACTTGCGATACATCTGAAATTTTCCAAAATTACTGAGTAACTTACCTGACATCTGCACACAATGTCTGATTCAGTCGCAAGTAGATCGACCACTTTCCCCTTGCCTTCATCGCCCCACTGTCCCCCGAGAACAACCGTCACTTTGTTTCCCACATCATTCCGGGGACGCTTCTTCCCTGCGTTTGGACTTTTCTGATCTTTAGCCGACATGTTTGCACGAGCCTTGCGGCGAGCGCCTCCGGACTGAAGCAGGACAGAGTAGACTGTGGCCAGTGTCCAACTTTGGAAAGTCGGACCACCCTAATATGGTTCAGACATCTGTGATGTCAGAGGAAGCAGGCACAAAGTGACCTTCACATGACCAAGTCGCCGAGCTCACGTACGGTTGTCCAATTGTTGTTCGAGCCTGTATTTGGCCCGCAAAAGAGAGTAGCCTCGCTATTGCAAATGTGAAAGATGGCAAATGTCTACTGAGCACACACACACACACACACACACACACACACACACACACACACTTTTGAATGAACTAAGAGTAGATTTAGCCTAATGTGAACAAAAGTAATGTCAACAATGTAGAATTCAAATGAGTACCCACTTTATTGCCAGTTTTTACTATTCTGCCATACACTATAACAGTAGCCTAAATGTAACAGTTGTCAATGTAAACAAGGACTTTTGAAATGATATACTGTAAGCGCTTCAGTGATCAAAGCTTGATCTGTCTACACTGATATGAGCAAAGAAACATTTAAACCATTTTTGGTCAGTCTAAAGAGATTCCTCTGCCATATTTCTTTGAAATGTAATTGAATTCTAGATAATTACTTTGTATATTATACACATGATATTAAAATCTGTTTTAGAAAATCAGGCACAAGTCAGTATTTCCATGTCAGAGTCAATGATACATGTACTCCTTCAGAGTCTGGGAAGATGATTTTGTCATCCGTGCTGTTCGTAGTGGGTCCTTTAAAATAGAGAATCAAGTTCCATCTATTTATTTGGTTTGGGTGTATGTACTTTGGACTTGCTTTTGTTTCTCTTCTTAGGGCTACCTGTGAAAAGAATGAAGACAGTACCTGTGAGTTACAAATAAAAGCAGACATTTAACTCCACATTAAAACAAACATCAAGATGTATTACCATTACTGAAATACTTTACATATACCAGAGACTGCACAATTCCTTGAATGTGATTCGGATTAACAATGCAATTCCCGGAATGAAGAAAATTAAATAATTGGTCACAGCTCAAAGAACATTACATGACGTAGATGAAAAGCAGATATAGCAGAGAAAGTTAAATTAGTCAGGACTGAGACGATTTTAGATAACACATCAACAGACAGGCCCTTTACAATGCTGTCATGGGCCCTGTTGGATTACAAACACAAGCTGCAAAGACCATGTGATACCACTGGTATTCACTTCAGTCAGTTGTATTGGCTAACAGACTGAAAACATTCTCTCATCAAAAACAGGATGGAACTTATCTGTGAATTTACAGCAATGCAAATGAGTGAGTTAAAAAGCATGATGGCAGGAGAATCAAGAGTGAATCATTAAAATAAGATTTAAAAATGCATGGATCAATGACGTCATTTCGTTAAAAAATATTACAAAACAGACAAGAAACAACAATTGTGAAAAAACAAACAAACAGAGAGGCACGGCAAAAACAAGGAAGTGATAAAGTGTCCCCTAGAAAACGTGCCACATCACCAGTGACACAGACCTAATCAAAGCAAGATCAATACCAAGCCCTGCAGCCACTCAAAGCTGTTCAGCACTCCTGCCGCTTGTCCATGACCAGAGAGCATGAATGACGGCCAGAAAGATACATGGCATCACTGCAGTGTTCCTGCTAAATGCCCTGTTCCAAAACAGGCTTATGTAATCATGGAAAAGCGGAAACCCTTTGGGAGAGGGAGGAGAGGAGTTAGAAGTGTGGTGGGGGTAAGGGGTGAGGGTGTGTGCGTGTGTGTGTGTGCATGTGTGTACTGTATGTGTGTGTGGTTGTTGTTGTTGTTGTAGTAAGGTCAGGTCCATTGGCACAGAATTGGTTGCTATACTATGTGCTCTCAAGCATGGAACTTGTGCTTCCTAAATAAGCTCAGCTCAACATGAGAGAGTGAGAGGAAAGAGAGATCTGTAGACTGTGTGGATTTGCGTGTGGCTGGTAAATCTCTACATGTAGGTGCCCAAATCCCAAATAGTGAATTTCAGTGCACATATAGACAAGCCAAAGACAAAGTGTTTGACAGACCAAAAAACCCAAAACATTTGTTTTCCAAAAGCCCCAGATTGCCAGACAATCAGTGAAAGTTACACAGTGAATGAACAGACAGGTTACGGAGGAGACCAGGGCACCTGGTACAGTGGTAGCCAAGGAGAAGAGTGAACAAAAGAGTTAAAAAGAGAAACCCAGAGTCCAACAAACGACGTGAAAGCTTTTAGTGCGTATGGTGACAGTTAATTGCCCCTCGCCATGGCAACCTGAAATGTAAACATACTGTACTGTACCTCACTGCACAACACACCCTCTCTTTTTAGGTCTGTTGTGCTTGTCCTCCGAATCCCGATCTGCGAGGAGGAGGAAAAAGCCCCCAAGAGAAAGGCAGACATTTTTTTTTTCAGCCTTCAAATAATGACTCATTAATCAGGAATGTGTTAATAAAGTTTCAACAAACCTTATCAGTGTCTTAAACAAGCATTTTGATTTAAAAAAAGGATCATTCAAATACTGATAAAAGGTACAGTTCATGTAATGAATGGCAGCTCCAACTGCCCATTAAATTACTTATTAGACTACTGTAGATATATCTGTAGAACATTCCAGAACATTGTGGACATTAGCCATGACAGCTACAGGATTTCCCCATTTATAACCATCAGGCTGTGCTGAGAGACATTACCTTGGCTTTTCCTTAACGTATCCTTTTTCAGCGTGTGGCGCTTTTTCTTTTCCGTGCCACTCGCTTCTGCAGCGGCAGGCGCCTCTTCCGAGACCTTTCTCTCCTCGACCGCCTCGCCGCCAGGAGCGCTCTCCTCGTTCCCGTTCGCAGCCACCGTTGCTGCTGCTGCTACAGCTGCCTGTCCCACCGCTCCGGCAGAGAGCTCGTTCCCATTCAAATCCGACTGATCCGTGTCCAGGACCACTTGGCTCTCACTGGCACTGGAATTCCCTGCCTTAGTCCTGTTGGATGGTTCGTCTGTCTCCACCTGGGGCTCCACGCCCTCAGATGGAATAGAGGCGTCCAGAGAGTCTGTGTTTGGGCCAGTTGGTAGCCCTGATGTGGGTGTGCTTGGTTGTGGTGTCGGCCGTGTGGTGGTTTGTGAATGGGGGCCATGCGGAGACTCTGGTTGCGGTGAGGGCTGTGTGGTGGTGGTCTGTGGATGGTTGTCCTGTGGGGTTGCTGGGTCTGTGGAGTTTGGGGAGCCGCTGCTTGCAGCCACTGGCTCACTGGTGGTCACTTTGGGAATTGCAGGGGAATCAGAGGAACTATTGCTGGAAGCTTCCTCTGGTTTTGGGGTCTTATCTGTTTACATAAACACACACACACACACACACACACACACACACACACACACACACACACACACACACACACACACACACAC
>JASCQY010000048.1:4390837-4405060 GCA_030264315.1 Sardinella tawilis
TAAGTGTTTTCATGTTCAACTAGGGGTTGACTACAGATAAGCAATTTCCTGAAATTAGGTGGTGTATCCCTTTAAGCTGCTGGACATGTACAATGGGCACAATGTCATTTGTCTCCAAAACATTAGCATTAAGCACCAAAAAACCGGCACATTATACCCCATTCAGATGTCATGTCAAGTTCAAATAAATGGTATTTTCAGACAATTTTCCAATCTATCCAAAGAAACAGGGAATTAGGAATTGGGAATTGAATCCAGGTTGCCTAAAGGTCAGTGAAACAATGTAACCACCACTGTTCCATCACACCACAGTAGGTGGCAGGTAGGGTACAGTATGAGCAGCTTGAGTACTTGCCCTCTATACTATATGCTATTACTAGTACATACTATAAGCTATACAGTATACTCACAGTCACAGGCTGCATCCAGCAACTCTGCTTTTGGTTTCAGCATCTCCAGCACTGAGTTGGTCTCCTCACACAGTGACATGCACTCAATACGCAAAGGGTAGCTGCAATAAAAATAACAAACAAAAAAAACCCTAACCTGAGGTGGCTGCATTCAATGTGCAAAACATATTCTAGTAAAGCAGTCTGAATGACTGCAGTACCACGCAAATAGATTTTTATGGTGTGGTGTAAAATTTGCAATATGCCACCCATAAATCATATATATATGTACATGTATAATATAAATCTATATATGATATACCGTATATTAACACAAGATATCACATAGGCAGCCTTTGCATCTACTATGTATCGCATGTTGAGTGAGCAGAATAAAACTGTCTATCTGTCTTACCCTGGTACTGCCAGCAGCAGCAGGTAGAACTGATCAACCCCAGCCAGTTTTTCTCTTTCACCAGTGTAAGACTTCAGGTTCTCAATCTGAGCAAAGAAGAAATGGAATCAATGTGAGATGGGCTGGCTTAGAATTTGCTGCCTGTCACACTGTAACTGGTTTCCTCATTTTCATCATCTGAATCATTTAGCCCGAAGACACTTGCCCTACTACAGTACACGTCAGCACAACATCAAAAGGGTTTTCTGCTCTAAAGATATTTTGAAGACTGACACCTACCTCATGTTTCTCTGGAAGCAACTTCTGCAGTTGTTTCAGCACCTCTACATCAAACTTTGAGCGATCTCCATTGCGAATCATCGCAACAAAGTCGTCATGGGAGCTGCGCATTTCACAATCAAGAGGTATAATCAAAAGTTCAAACAGACAACCACCAAGTACAAAAGCTGTGTCCATACTATACTGTATGCAGCAGACTATCAAATCTCTAAATACACTTACCACTTAAATTGCTTCAAGAATATGTTCAAATTGAGGTTCTTCTTGGCATCAATAAATGATATCTAAAAGAAACAGGATTGTTGTGTTTCAGTAACTTGGTTTGATAATAGTAGTTCAGAAAAAAATCACAATGCTGTCAATAACAAGTCCACTGGATTTGGTAATGAAACAGGTATTGTAAACAAGGATTGTTTTGCCAGTTATTTGCAAAGCTCCAACTATAGATACTCACTGTAAATACCTCACTGTAAATGTAGTGAATGTTGTCTTTTAGGCTAACTATGGTACAATACATGAAATAAGTTTTGCATTTTATATTGATAAATTGATAAAATGATTCCTTCCCAAATGCATTAAATAAGCATTCATGTTTTTTCCCCCTGTGGACTTGAGGAGACTCTCTCACCTCTTTAGGTTCCTTCTTAACGACTGAGGTGGTCGTCCCTTTGGCCTTGGGCTCCACCACAGGCATGGAGAAGAGCTCCTCGATGCTGGAGTAATCTGGCTCCATTGAGTCGGACTGAACAGACGTCCATAAGGAGTGACTGACTGCAGTTAAATAAGAAAGCAGTTATGTGGCTGTTTAGGCAAACATGTTTAATCTAATTACTTGTACAAACATTTTACCACATTAACACATTTGCTCTGAGTAATATGTGATGACATTTTTAAAAAATCATCTTAAAAAGGTTACTAATGTTCCAATGCATGGTTTAAAATTGAGCAGCATTGACAAAAAACATATCTGAAACACATAATCATACAAGTTCACTAAATAGAAAAAATGTCCATGAATGCATTTAAGACGAAGGCGCTTTACCTGAAACTACATTCGCAGGCAACTTCTGCCAGTTGAGCTTCTTCATGCGTAGCGTCGGGTAGTGCGCAGGCTTCGGGGCGACTCCAACCGAGTAGTAGGAGCGTCCCAGAGTCACAACATTCTGTGCCACGATGACGTCCCCACAACCCGGAGGAGGTGGAGGTGGTGAGCCCATCCCAGGTAAAGGTGGTGGAGGTGGGGGACCCATGCCTGGCAAAGGTGGTGGAGGTGGGGGACCCATGCCTGGCAAAGGTGGAGGTGGTGGGGGGCCCATGCCTGGCAAAGGTGGAGGTGGTGGGGGGCCCATGCCTGGCAAAGGTGGTGGAGGTGGGGGGCCCATGCCTGGCAAAGGTGGAGGTGGTGGAGGACCCATGCCTGGCAAAGGTGGTGGGGGTGGAGGTCCCATACCGGGCATCCCTGGGAGAGGTGGAGGAGGAGGGGGTGCAGGAGGACCACCTGGAGCTCCAGGAAGGGGTGGTGCTGGAGGAGGTGGCCCCATAGCAGGCAATGGAGGAGGTGGAGGAGGTGCAGGTGGTGGGGGTGCGGCACTAGTTTTCTGGCCTTCTTGTGAGGCAATCTCTGACGCCTCTGCTTTCGTCTCAGCCACCTCCTTCTTCTCGCCCAGGTCCTCTATAGGGACGGTCTGGACACCCTTGTCTCTCAGCCTGAGGGACTTCTTGACTTGTTCTGTCTCCTGGTGACTGGCTTTGCCTTTCCCCGCCAGCAACCGGGCCATGAGTCGCTCAGTGGAGTGCACTTCAGCTGGAAACACACAGCAAGAGCACCAGCTTAGGCTACGGTGAAGTGAAATATGTCCATTGCTGGAGACATTATGATACGTCATGCTTTGCTTCTCAGCCTGAGAGTGTATAAGGCTGGAACCTGGCATAGACCGTCACGCCACAGGAATCTGAAATTAACTAGGCCTACTCGTCCCTACTGTAATGTGACTGTGTGACACATTAATTACATAACAACCCCCTCCCATCCCATCAATCCCATTCAACTTATCCACACACCTATTCATCCACCCATCTATTTAGCCATACAGTTGGCACATTTTTTAGACCTTTTTACACTCGTTTCACTTTTTGAATACAGTGCCAAGTTGATCTTGATGCATTTCTGTGATTGATTGATTGATTGTAATAAAGGGAATCCATAAAATCCATGATTTTCTAATCTCCATGCACTCACGGTCTTGGGCCAGCAGCGTTGCCCGGTCAGCTAACGCCTCCAGGGCCAGCCAGACGTCCCCCGGCTCTGGGCCCACCAGCAGCAGGGCCTGCAGGATGGTCAGGAGCTGCACTGAGGCTGGGGCACTGCTCACCTGGGGGTGGGGTAGGGTAGGGTTATGGTGAGGTGAGGACATTGGGGTGAGGGCAGAGAGGGCAACAAAGTCATTTACAATAATATATATTATTATTATATATATTATATAACTGTGTCATCAATACAGTCATCGACTTATTTATCATATAAATATAATCTGTAGTCATAATCAGCCATTTCTCATATTTTTCTTTTGTTTTGTTTTTATTGGTGTTTTTTTTTGCCTTTATTCAGATTCAAGTGTGACAGAAAACAAGCGGAGGAAAAAAAACAGGATGGGGTCGGGAAATGAAATGCATTTGGACATGAGCCCTAGCAAAGAGTTAGGACTTGGGTAGATTGAGGGAGGTTATGGGAATGTTGGGAACGAATTATTTTATAATCAGGAAAGCTCATTGAAGGAAGCCCTCATTTACAGTGGAACCAAGATTCCAATCAAAAACATACTTAACTGCAGAGGAAATGACAATTACATTGAAATATTGTTTACTGTCCTTATACAGCTATGGCCATGAGACAAGTCAAAACTTGACAACATGACACACCACCAGTCTAATATAGGCGATAAGAAGTCTATGACTAACTGTCTACCTACAGTGCGGTATATCTGAAACAGTCAACTAAATGGGAGAGGTGGTTCAGGGGAAGGCTCCCAGGAATTCTGAAAAAAAAAACTGACTCAGACTAACGTTATAGAAATGTTATGAACACGTATGAGCAAGTTATGGAGGGTTGTTTTGTCCTTGACGATTTTCAGGGGAATCTTTCAGGTAAGTCAAAGTTTGCTGTGCCATCTGACACAATCACGCCAACAATAAACTGGGCATACCCACCAGGAAATCTATAATCAATGTTAGCTCATTAATCATCATGTAAATCATTTTGTGAAGTTTGTAGTTCCTGTGTAGTACAAAGAGATTGTCGATTTTCACACTTTGTTACTCTAGTCTATCCTATCACAGACTGATTTGGTCTAACCAGATCTAGGCCAGGTCGGAAACCTGCTATCACGGTATCATCATGTTTTGATGTGGCATGCAAAACATGCCGTCCCTCTCACTTGACTGAGGCAAAGCACTGATGACTTTCTGGATGGTAAGGTAACTGGTATTAATGCCACGTTTGCTTATAACAACTTTCACATCAGTGACCCCATTTATTCCCAGATGAGTCTGGAGTCTCCACTGTATGAGGTGATGGCCAGTAAAAATCTCATCAATTCTGTTTAAAAGGCTTGACATTTTTTCACAGTGTTAGAAAGGCATGTCACTATGACAAACAGATACTGCCTAAGGCTAGCTCTGCCATAGTTAGGTGACACTCCTTCCTAAAACATTCTGACCATCTGACAATCTTCATGTCTGTGTATGCAAAGCAACTCTGTGGCCCTCACTTGAGTGAAGAGTGCGTTGAAGACTTCTTGGTGGTTGCTCATATCGATGCCGCCGAACACCCGCTGCAGCTCATCCTCGTCATCAGCCATCGTCTCCTCGAAGGCCTCGCACTGGATCAGTAGATCTTCATCCTCCTGCTCCCTACACACCAGGAGGAAGTGGGTTCACTTCTCATGTACTGATTAAAGGTCATGCTAATCACTATGCTTTATAATGCTTTATATGCTAATATGCTACCAGAAAACAGAACAGGTTTATGAGGGTCACTGAGGTTAAGGTGAAAAAAAACAGAAGAAAAAAAAACGTACCGTAGTTTTGGCAGGATATCAAGGATTTGTAAACCTGAGGGATTATGAGATCAATTAGATCGAGATAGTCACAAGTTAGGTCCAAGATAGTAAACTTAAAAAAATGTAACCATTTACAATATCCATTGAAAAACATGACTGACATATTACTGAGAAAAAGTATTTGTGCATTTTAACGTTTTCTACATTAGTAATGTTAACACTTTTTTTAGCAGATGCTCCTATCCAAAGTGATGTGCGACTAATGTCTTACCGATGAACTCTTTGCGTAGCTTGTCCCTGTTCCTGAGCTCCTCCGTGCTGAAGATGAAAGCGTTGACCACGCTGAGGAGGGTCACCATGTAAGGCACATTATCGGTGGCATGCAGCTCGTTCATGATCACGCTGAAGCGATACTGCTGGCTCTTCAAAGTCTAAATTCATTGAAATAGAAATGGATGCGCTATTAGAATTATCTAGATTTCTGCTTTTGAAAAAATAAACAATGAAGAACTCTCAAGCACTGACCATCAGCTTCACCCATAACCCTACACATTCCATACAGAGTTAAAAGATGGAAAAATGAATGATGACTTTGAATGTTCAGACATCCTGGTCATCTCATAAATGCTTAAGTGGATGGGTAAACTCAATAAAAAGGGTTAATTCTTTGCTGTGCCTTTACTTGACTGTATAAGAGTAGCCTGGCTAACACCAGCCTAAATCTCAAGTGAGACTTAGTCTGGGGACCACCTATACATTTTCTGGTACGGGATTTCAGGTTTTGTTTGTCCAAAAGTTCGCGCATCGTCTTGCCATCTCTCCCTGTTGTGTGATTGGTTGCCAAATTCATGCGAAAATTTCGGTCATGGTCTCCAGGCTGCCGTGCAGTTCGGAACAAGCGTGCAAGGCAGCATGGGTATTCCCAGGCTAGTATAAGAGATTATTTTATATTTCATTCGAGATGGTACCCCTTAAAAGGGTTAAACCTAAGCATGCTGTATGAGGCCAGTCAGGGAGAACCAAAACAAAACAGTTTTCAGGGATTGAACGTCTGCTTTGCACAACCCATACCCGTTCAAAGGTGAGGAATGTATGGACTTCAGAGGACCTTATCACAAATCCTCACAGGCCAGCCATTTCTCAACGTTATGCACTGCACTGGTAAAACTTGTTCCAAACTTCTGTGACAAAAAAAAAAAAAAAAAAAACTAAAAAACAGACTGACTTTACTCTACCAAGATTACAAATCTGGACTTTCAGCAATGCATTTGACATTTCTTGTAATAAAGCTTGCTTGGGCATTTTTGGTTTTAAAAACGATCAACTCCTCTCTTGTGGATATGAGAGTTGGGCAAGAGACATTCTTCTTTGCCAGAGTATTTCACACAGACACACCCTGTGCTCACTTCCTCTGCTGCCTCCCCCCTGCCTGTGGCTGTGGAGAACGAACCTTATAGTGCTGCAAGGCATCCAGGGCCAGCTCACGCCCTTTAGGGGAAAACATAATCAGAGCTGCCAGAAGCTCGAACACTTGCATCTTCACCATGGTGTTGGAGGTGTCCAATGCTGAGGGGAAGAACATCAATATTTAGCCTGTGTGTGCCGACGCACTACATGCACTGTCGGTATCTAGCTACGGTGCCTCAGGACAACATACAGTAAAGACTATCAATAACACTCGCCAACGACATATCTTCAACACGTTGTTGGAAGTATCCAATGCTGAGTGGAAGAACATCAATATTTAGGCTATGTGTGCACATGTACTACATCTGCAATAACATGTAGGTCTTTAGCTGATGATTGTGTTAGGAAAACTTACATTAAACACTCGTAATACCACTTTTTTAACTACAGTTTGAGAGTAAATGAAACATTTAACGACAAAACAAAAGAGAACAAACAACAGAACAGAACCTCGGAATGTGACAGTAACTGTGTGTTCTGAGTGTTCTGAGTTACAGAGAATTGTCTATTGAGACAGTGTCTCTGCTGTGTCAATCAATACATCGAAGTCATAACTGTACAGCATCATAAGTACCAGACTCCGGCAGATGAGATTATTATCTCTGTGCTGACAAACATGGGTGTGTGATGCAGTCGGTTTAGCTCACCTTGTGACAGAGTTCTCACGTATCCCTCCGCTTCCACAATGAAGTTGATGCCAGCTGTTGAGTTCATGATGGCGCGCACACAGCCGACGCAGGTGAGCTGCAGCAGAGCATCGGCGATGCGAGCGCAGCCGCGCCCCGACAGTCGCTCCAGCGCCTCCATCAGCAGGTCCAGACCACCCAGCTCCAGGAACTGCAGCATCCAAGCCCGGTCGCTGGCCTGCAGCCGGCGCCGAAGCCCCGAGTAGTTGACAACGGTGGGCACCTGCAGCAGACGGATGCACAGCTCTGGGTCGGCATTCTCCAGGTTGGCCTCCAGACGGGCGTCGATCTCGTCCTGGCTACCACCACCACCGCCGCCGCCGCCTGTGGCCACCTTCTCCTTCAGGGCGCCCCATTTGCCCTTGACAGACATGGTGGAGGCGAGCTATGCGCTCCTGCAACACAGGGACAGAGGGGGAAGGAGAAAGAGGTTTGTGTCAGAACATCCAGACAACAACCAGTTTTTTTTTTAAATCCATTTTGAATATGCTTTCAGAATAATTGCTCTGATGTTCACATCATACTGTTTAGTACATTCATTTCTATACTACAGTATGAACAAAGTTGCCTGAGTGATAGGATATTTCAACCAATTAAGAATATTGTTTCAGGACAATCAAAATGGGGAAAGTTATTTAGTTGATTGCAGAGCTTCTTTTCCCAGGATTGAGAGCTTTACTCTTCTGTTTGCTAACAATTTTGCTTGTCATATACTGAGAGCCTTGATCTCCAAATCTAGACCTAAGGGCCAACTCAGAACACAATTTCAGTTTTTCAGTAGATCTGATCTCTTCTGGGCACCGTTGTGACCATTTGAGGAAGTGATTCTCCAGCATGTGTTCAATTTCCGAACAAACATTAAAACTTTTAGATGCTCTGTCATGTCATCAATTTCAGGAAGAGGCAGATCGTGACAAGAGGTCAAACAGAATCCATTTGCAGCTACCAAGGGCACATTGAACAGCAAACTGTAATTAAACACTTTGAGAGCTAAAGATGTCTTGACCTCCTTTGTCTTGCCAACACTGAGGACGTCCTAAGAGTACTTTTGAGACCCAATAAAGTTCTATCTGAAAGGTGAGGCAGCATGTCTGAACAAGCTGTTGCAGTTGAATGAAAACCTACCAGGTTGTATTTCACTGAGATTAGCAAATCTTGGGGGTGAGGGGGTGGGGGGGTGTGGTGCTGAAACTAGAGATGTTTGGGCAAAGACCGGCCTCGGGATGCTCAAAGATAGGCCTCGTCTTCACTCAGCACTATGCAAGATTCCAGTTAAGTAGGGCAAGGACATACAAGCCTAAGAAATCATGACTCAATCTTTTAGTAAGAACAAAATCAGGGTTCCTCATTAACATTGCATAAAACTAGACGCCCCGTCTAGAACAACACAACAAAAGAGAGTCACTGATGGAAGGATGAATGAAAAAAAAAACCTAACTGATAAAAATGCTGACGACTAAAAGCCTTTTGTGGTAATAAATAGTTTACAAGGTTACATAATACTGCAGAAGTCATAAGATGCGTAGCTTCTGTTGACCATGTGATGCGTACAACCAATGCAATTCAGGAAGTCTGTTGTGCAGATTGGTGTCATATTTACACACTCAGGCATTGGTCTCAAGGGGTCTGATGAGTCATGCTCTGTGCAAGTGAGTGCGCATATGTGTGTGTGTGTGTGTGTGTGTGTGTGTGTGTGTGTGTGATGGTCCTTCTGTGTGCATGAACACTCTCTGTCCCAATCATAGACTGCATGCAAAAACATTCCTAATGGATAAAAGAAAATCTGTTCAACCCACTGTTGTCACAGTCACAATACTGAGATTTCTCAAAAAATTATTTGCAAAGTTAGATGCTCCATTATCTAATTTGTCAGACTGAATCTCATCTCCTGTTACAGTTATGCTGTGATATTACAAGAATTACCCTGGATGTTAGTAGTATGTTCTGCTCCATTGACCATGATGACTGACATCTATGGACAGATTTCATAACTGGACAGCACCATATGACTGAAAACCACAATGACGGGTAAAATTACAGGAAAAAAAGGAAAAAAAACTCAGCTCTAAACCTGGAAGGCTGCCATTTCTATTTAAGATATGACCTTAAAGGATCAAGACTGCCCAAGCCTTGTGAATAGTAGGGATGACTACACACAAGACCCTTCAGTATGACACACACACACACACACACACACACACACACAAAAGAAGGGGCAAAGTAGAGCCTCTTATGGCACCAACTCCTAGTGATGCAAGGGGGATGGGTCTGTATGTTCCTTGTCTTACTCAAAGCCCAAAGTTCTTAAACAATGCAGGCTTGCGAGCAAGGGCAGAACTAGTGCAATATTCCTACGAGCGTGACATTCTTCTGTCTGACTATACATGAGCGAGGATTTTTTTTTTTCTTTTTTTTTGACACGTGGCTGTGAGAAGTCCAAATAGCTTAAGCATGACATGCCTCTTGGAATGCCATACAGAATAAGCCTATAAAGTAACTCTATGCAAACACTGGTTAGCTACACTGAAAACATGATTAATACCTGCAATATGCATGTGTTGTGAAACCTAGCCTAATATGGACAAAATGCTGCCAAATTTTTCAAAGTAGGCTACCTCACTGCTGATGTCTGATATCTTATCTTTCCTCCACATACCAGCAAGTTTTTTTTTTTTTTTTAAGGAGTCAGCTCTGGCATCTCACAACTGACACACCTTTCTTATACTCATGTATGACATTTAAAATAAAGAAAAATATCTATCACTACACAGGTAGCCTACTAGATGGTTTTAACTAGTTTCAACAAAACCATGCCAGACATTTTCCTATTATCACGTCACAATGAAAGGGAGTGTCTGTTTACTCTCGATGGGCATGCCTGGCAACTCCATAACTCATGTCTATTGTACTACCATGGTTATTTTTTTCCCTTTCTACCATGGTTATCTAATTCATGTCAGATAATGTAGTTGAAGGTTTACCATACTTACTTGGCCACATTTAAATACTATGTGATGAGGCAGACAGTCCCACTGACCTACAGTACACATGCCAATGGTTTAATTTGAGCCAGAGTGACAATGAAAACTCAACAGAGGTATTCTGCTGACTGCACTACTCTTTCAGCAACCATAATTAAAAGATGGCTAGACTACATTTCCCCTTCCTGTTGTACAATGTTCATATATATAAATATATACATTATTATAACGTCTTCCTTATAAAAAAAAAGTCTTCCTGAATAAGTCTAGAGAATAGTGTGTGTGTCACATGTCACATGTCAACATGGGACCACCAGACTTAACAGAAACAACACAGGGTCATAACAATTTCTCTCCAATTTCACTGCATTTTTTACACCCAGGAACCATATGCATGTTACAATAAAATGTCCCTGTATCCTTCATATTAAAAGTGTAGCTTTCTCTACATGAATTTGGAAAAAAACTGAACATACCCTCTTCTGTAGTATTCGCAAGGCTGCAGATGTGAATATCACTGTTATTCTAAACGGCCGACAGGAAGACTAATGAATTCACCCAGCATCCGCTTCCAAACAAGGTACCCGACACAATTAGGTGTGGTCAGTAGTGGTAAATCTGTGTTTACGGCAGACTAAAAAAGTCTTGCCCGGATGACTGTCAGAAATTGCTTTGGATAGGCCTACACTAGTTGCCAAAACAGTTCCATGATAGTTCCCCAAAATGGGAGACTTCTACCATCTTAAAGATTAGTCTATTTTCAATCATTTACACTGAAGAAAAACTATGCCAGTTATTTATTTTCACTCGGAAAACTGTAACCTATAACGTAGCCTAACCTATAACGTTATGTACAGAGGAGGAGAATGCGCGTCTTGGAACACCTCGAAGAAGCACCTGTGGTAGCCTGATGATAATCGATTTAGAGACTGGGCATTATTAATAACTTATGTTGGCTCAAGTTGCCTCAGTGTCAAAGAATCAAAGATCGTCTCTAACGACGTGGTGTCCAAGATAACTGCGCTTGAGTCTATTCAGCTCTAAGTTACGGCACCCCTCTCAACAAAGACTAACGTTAGGATGTTAAAATCCAGAGCTGCAAAATGTTGGTCGCTTTTGAGCACTGCTGTTGTCAGAGGTTTATTTTGCAAAAGAACGTTTTTTTCTGCCTCAAAGGTGGAAGATGGGGTTTCACCTTCCCGAAAATGTGAAGTTGTTATTCACAAACCTGACCTACGCTTAAATCTATTTAGTATCCAAACTTAACATCAGATCTGTCTTAGATAGGCTATTCACACTGTATTAGAAATGAAAGACGTATGAGATTGACCACAAGTTTATCATCATTCACTTTGCACTGTCGTTTTTACTAAAGAAAACAACTTACCTTGCCTAATGTCCCAAATTTACTAGAGGATTCCGACTGCTTTCCTGAATACCGTTGCTTCAAGTTCACGGGGAATAAGAGCCTCCACCACCTCTTGGCTACTTTTCCACTGAAATCTCCACTTCTGGCTACAGTGAGGGCGCATGAGTAAAATTACAACATCTGGATGGCTCCACCCTCGGAACGCTTGAATCAGCAGCTCATTATTTTCACACTCAGTCGCCTCCCAGATTAGCTGCAAACCAACGCGAAAAGCAAACATTCCACATTTACTATTCAGCATCGAAGGGTTGAACTGATCCCTGTTGTCCGTCACTGTCATCGTGATTGGGATGCCGACTTTCTCCATTTTGCTAACTCCACGGGAACGAAGCAAGAGAGAGTGGGGTACTACACCAAATCTTCCGTCTGGAACTAATCCCAACTGCAGGCCTTGCCACTGAATTTGTGCAGTAGAGTCGTCAGCGCGATTTTCCTGCCAGACTTCGACCGACTTCCGCTTGTGAAGGCATCAGCACTGGGGCCTAGGCCAGAGTCAATCCTACACAAAAAAATTATCTATATATATTTTTACAGTTGTTTTGTTTTAGGAAAACACATAAAAAAAACAGCAACAAAATACATTTTTCTCTCTTTCTTTTTCCCGTCTCTCTGTTCTCCTTCCAGTTTCTTTCTGTTCTGAATGTAATTTGCATACAGTAAATCATAGACTATTAATTTTTTTTAAAAAATTCTCAAAATCCCGTCCCCGGGCATACACACAAGCACCTTATTCTTGATTGATGTGGATCGAGGTCTACTCAGTTGACTAGGGTCTTAGTGTGTGCTTACGCTGTAATATTGGGCAGGAAGTAATAGAGCTCCAATAATGTGTTATGCCTACCTGTGTAGCGACACTTTGTTTCCCAACATCACATCCTGGTTTTCCATTGTCTCTTATCTGACTCCTAAATTTCAATGAATCATGTCAGGGCCAGATAGGCAAACCTTTTGTAGTGCAGACCTCTAGGTCAAACCAGGCCACCACTGCCTAAAGCTGAGACAGTTGCTGAGTGAAAATATTGTGTTGAAATCCAATTGAGTTTAAACAACATGGCAATTTACTGTAGCATCAACCTGATGGTGTCACTCCTTTTTTTTTTAATCCCATATCTTTGTTCAGCTTTCACAGCCGAAAAGCAGAGAGTGACCTCTCAACTACATTGTTTTGATAACATGTAACTACACCTGTAACCACCCTAATGCCTGGGACATACACATAAGACATAAGGCTTAAGGCATAGGGCATAGGGCATAGGGCATAGGCCATAAGGACACATGACAGAAGAAAAGGTAGACCTAATACCAGCCCACCTGACCACCAGATTCAGTCACAAAAAATTGTTTGTTTAAAAAAGACCATTGGAATACTGCCAATGTTTTCATGTTGATAACAACAAGCTTAACATGCAGTATGATTCTCTGCAGATTTCCTGTCTGAGTTAATTAAGATCCCACTCTAAACCACATGTATAACGTACAAAAGGTAGGCTATGTGTCAGGCCCAGCTGTGCATGTGAAGGCCTACTTGAGCTAGGCAGCAAGAGCAGCTTGGCAGAGGAAGGTTTCAGCCTGAACAAAAGCTTATTCATGGCAGCCCTGAGAGAATCACAACAACAACAACGACATCTCAGTTGGGCTCCCGACGTGCAGCCGATGAGGCATGTTTCCTTGCAATGCTGAGGAATGCAGACCATTACAGGCCATTTTCCGAAGAGCAAGGCAATTGTATAACTGAGATATTGTCATAACAACGTATTGCCCATAAAAGTAGGTAATGAGTGGCAATGTTGGATAGTTCAGTCAGTAAGTTTAGCTATGGGTTCACTCCAGACCCAATTAAATGTGGATCATAGGAAGATCTGAAAGAGTTGAAGGTCAAGAAGTTATAAAATGTTATAATTTTAAAACCAATCAGCCTATGCTGATGCAGTCAAATTTTCCAGCTCCAGGACTAACATTACAATGCAATGTAAATAAAATTGAAATCAAATATGTCAACATGATTAAGTGGAGGTTAGAACAGAGGCGTGAGTCATGAATTTTGAGATGGAAAAAAATAGTTTTTTTTTATTTTTAGTTTTATATTTTTACATTTTAGCCACTGAGTGGTGCCATTGTCAAGAAGTAACTTCACAATGAATGACTGCCAAACAGACCTGGGTCTACAGCTAATAGCAGCTTGTGAAGTCATCTTAAGAATCTAAAAAACATGGAATCATCATCTTGGGGTTTTAAAGCGTGTTGCAGTGCTTTATGCACTGTAAAAAGTGAATCATTGGATTAATGTAAAAAATAGGTCAACAATTCACAAGAAGGACTTTACATTGGCTTAATGTTCAAAACACCATTCAGTTTGTGGGGCTTCTCAACATAGGAGAAATAAAGTGTGAACTTCTTTCAACACTAGCTTCAGTGATGGGCAAGCTACTCAGAAAATGTAGAAAACTAAGCTACCAGTTACTCCACATTATATGAAGCTTCACTACACTAAAGCTACCTGAGGACAAATGTAGCAAGCT
>JASCQY010000048.1:4405304-4420236 GCA_030264315.1 Sardinella tawilis
ATGGCCAAAAACATAGCTAAACTAATGAAAAGCTACTAGATTCAGAAAGCAGCTTCACTACAGCCTCGCTACTCAAACATGTAGTTAAACTAGTAGCTTCACTACTTGTAGTGAAGCTACTGCCCAACACTGACTAGCTTATTACACCAGTCATAACAATGTTTATGAAGTTTAGTCCTAATATTGTGGAAATAATGGAAATGACCAGTAGGGGGTAGTGTAAGTCTATATTTCAAGCTTTATATCACAAAGAACCACAAACAGTAGCCTACAGTGTGTTTGGAGTTCATACTTCATGTTACAACTAACATGATTTTCAATAAATGCAGCAAGTCATTCATTCTTAAAATATATTTTATTGACTTAGATAATAAGTATGATAAGACAATTAAGCCAAGTTAAATATGTACAATAACTCCTGGAGGGGTTCTTAAGCCAAGGACCTGAGATAGGAGAAATATTTACAGTCTGTTCAAGACCATCTTATTTTACATCTCATCTCCACTCTTTTAGATGGAAAACATACCGAGAGGCGCACTCACTAAGCATGACGTCCTCCTACGGTCAAACCTTCATGTTAAACTGTAATAGTGAAGGGTAAATAACATGTTTCATGTATTGACCCTCTCTATCTTCCAGTGTAACAAAGAAGAAGCCATTCACAGATTGGTGGGAAGTGGGTAATCACAGGCAGAACAAAGAACTTCCTTCATATTTCCCACACCCGGTTTAAGTGATCAATGACCATATCTCTCTCTTTTACCGCCAGTCTTTATCAGTTACCATATAGTCGCCTCTACAGTTCACTGAGACAAAGGCCATTATTTATCATTATATTCTATATGTACAGCAGTCTGTCAATGAAAATTCTTTTCAGCAGATTCTCACTGGCTGTCCATCACCTTGAGGACGTCATCCAGTATAGAGGGCCCCAGATCCAGGTTGAGGGACAGGGGGAGGTCGTCACCGCCCAGAGGGCTAGGCTGGACTTTGTTGGACAGTTTGGCGTTCAGTCCGACTGGCCCGTCCACTTTTCCATCGAATTTATCACTGCAGGGCACCTCCACCACCTCCACTTCGTCCAGCAGGGGCAGCGAGTGGCTCTTCTTGTGCGTGGGGTTGGTGCTGCGGGCCTGAGCCGCTGCCTCCTCAGGGGTGAGCAGCCTGGGTGGCTTTGGTGGCGGTGGGCCCATGAGGTACAGGTTCTGGTCGCTGTGCGAGGTGTGCAGCACGAGGCTGCCACTGCGCTGGAAGACCGACACATCGCCGAAGGACTCGTCCAGGCCGATGTGGGAGAGGTGGCGAAAGTCGCCCAGCGGCTGGCTGATCATGCTGCTGGAGAGCATGGCTCTCGGCTTCTGCTTGCGCGACCACCGCAATGTGGCCGATTTGAAGTACAAGGAGTTCTTTAGAGGCATCTGGTGAGAGGGGGGCAAGGAAGAGAAATGACTATTAGTGCCAATGCTTCCAAACCACATGTTTTCTAACTAGGAAAATTAATGAATCCCATCTGATATGAGTCAATCTCTCAGTCCCTTTCACAAAACAAGTATGACTGGAAGCTCATACATGCAGAACACAGATTTACATTCATGAAAACATATTATACTGTAATCAGGCCTCGACCCACGTGGTCAGTGTCCAGCTGGATAAGCAATGAGCACAGTGACTAAACATCACCAGTCTATATGGGCCAATAGTAAAGAGACATTAGTCACTATGCTCCCAGACGTCTGCCCCAGACTACTTTTAAATCACCTACTTACTGCCATTGATAATACAAAGCTGTGTAAATTTGTGAGATGACTACAGTAGTGTATGGTTGTTGATCTAAAGCACAGCGAGGTCTGTGGCAAGATCCGGTACTTGAGACAGATTAACGTGCTTGAGGACCGCATTCTCAGTTATTCCTTGAGACTTGATTTCAAATCTCCATGTTGGGAATAGATATATAGATATCGATATGTATGGAATAGATATGAAGAGACAGCCTGGTGTTTAAGGTGGTGAAGATGAAGTGAAGCAACTTGAGTGGTTTCTTCAGAGTGAAACAGAAGAGACCAATCTACAGGTGAATTTATACAGGTGAATTTTGCACTGTGATTCACTGGAACGACTCCAGAACCCTGTGAGTTCAGCTCTCTCTTTCCAAATCACCAGGTTATGAGCATAGCATAGATATTATGTGGCAATCAGGACATGCTCCAACTGGCTCTAGTTTCACTGTAGCATCTTATCTCAAAGATGAAAGGTTGGACGCGTCTGTCCTTCTCTGATGGCTCTGGCTAAAGTGCAGTAGAGGACTGTCTGGGAAAATGAACAATTGAGCTTAGAAATGATAGTTAGTCTGTCTCAGACATACTCAGACTGTCTCCCTTTTCTCTCTGTGCATGTGTGTGTGTGTGTGTGTGTGTGTGTGTGTGTAAGTGTGTGTGTGTGTGTGTGTGTGTGTGTGTTCTGCCAGACCAAAAAGCACCTGAGGCAGCCAAGTCTTCAGAATTATGTCGAAGCATAGGAATGTGGCCTATTTTCCCTTTCTGAGGGCAAAAATCGTTTTTAAACCCAACAGTGCACAACCAACACAACCAACTTGATCATTTTCTTGTGAACTGTGAACTACACAAAGCACCTGCCAGCATTTTGTTTACATCTGAATAAATTCTCTAACAGATTTGCAGATTAAGTCCCCATGAATTAAAATTCTTCCAGTTTAAATGTATATGAATATTCATGTGAATATACAGTATAAATATTACAAGGATGTAAGCTTTTACAAGGATATAGGCTGAGTTGAAAAGCACACTAACTGACATATGGATTTCTCCTCCATGAGTCGTGTCCTCTACATGCCATTACCTTGAAGCAGCAACATTCCTTTCTTTTAACGTAAGGGAATGGTGTGACAAGCTTCAGCTATGTGGGAAAATGTTCTAGGGATTCTTCCTTAGATGAGATAACCAGCCATAGGTACTACTTGTACGGAAAAAAAAACAAAAAACACATGGAGGACTGCTTTCTCCCAAAAAAAGTTAAACCAAGCACTCCTCGGTGGACGGGAGAAACGACAATGTAACCTCAGCAAAATCTCAAGTGAATCTGCATGCGACGTAACCCACGTTGCTGGCATGGAGTTATACAATAAATGTAATCCCTCTGTGGTGTCACACTACAGCACTGTATCCAAGACCGTAATCCCTATACCACCATGTGCTTTTTTTTCTTATCCGTTCACAGTGTTGAGGGCTTACCTGAGCGGACCTTGTGAGCCTGTCAGACACTGTAGGTCCAAAGTCTGTCCTCTGCGGACCTGCAAGTTCCCAGTCTGTTCCTCTGAGGGATGTACTGTATAGAGTGTGTGAGTCCCCCTGGGCAGGAGCAGAGCTTGTGCTTCTCCCTCTCTGGGTTCCCCAAAGGCTCTCTGTTCCACAGAAGGCTTTCGCTATCAGTCCAGTTATCCTCAGTGGGTGAGGGGGGTGGGAGTTCTCCTCAAAGATAAGCCAGTTGACTTTCTCCACTTCTGCAATCAGCTTCGTCAGTCTCTTTATCAGCCCCAAGTTTCGGGTCACTCAGTCCTTAAGCCACTATGTTTTCCTCACCTTTCTTTTTTTGAAGTTGTAAATAATATCCCAAGGTAGAGTGGGGGAAGTGCAGAGAGCAATGCAACTTGCCAAGGTCCTGGTTTTAGGTGGAGTGTGTGTGTGCTGAGACCTTCAGCAAGGGTAAGTACTTGGGTGTCTGAATGGGGAGGAGTGGGAGGCGGGGCATACATCCATTCACATCACTTACCGGAGGCGGAGGGGCTGAAACCGTGGCTTCATGTTGCTTGGGGGGATAATGTTACCTTACCCCCATAAATTCCTTTGAAAGAGAAAAGCCATGCAGGATACTGAGCAAATGGTCAAATCACACGTAGTAAACAGTCCTATACACGCCATGTGGTCAGACAGTAGTTTTCATAATCACAATAGTCTGAGACTGATTGGTGTGTCATTTCACAGCTATGAAAAGCTTTTAATTGATTCATTGTTTTGATGACTGTTCACACAGTGGTGACAACATCAAGCCCTATAGACGCATTTCTTTTCAGTTGGTTATTTCCTGTAAGAGAGGACATCTTAAATTCTTCTTGGAATTATGTTTTACCTTATAGAAATGTAAAGCGAGACACTGTTTTATTTGTTCACTGGTTTCAAATGGACATGGCCTAATGAGGAGAAGAACATGTTTAGTCTGAATTCACACATACATTCAAGAATGCCTGGTGTGTGAGATGGGCTGTGTGTTTTGGGTGTCTGTCCTCTGGTCAGTCTAAGCTACAGACAAGTGTACTGCCATTCTTCTTTCCCTGACTTATGTTTATTGGAGTTTGTGCCCCATATGAACACAGCCCCGATGAACTAATAGCATCCTGTTGAAACAACATGTCGCTGTTATGTTAATCTTAAAAAAATTAAAGATTTTCTAAATAGTGTTAGCTCATTTTGGAGTATTAAAACGTGATAGCAGAACCTGTCAAAAGCAGCATACACCCAAACTAGTTTATACTTCCTGCTCTTCACAAATGTTGCTGGTACTGCCAACATTTTCCCAACCCTTACAACCTTTCAGATTTTGTAAGATAATGAGCAACTTAACTTTACATAATGTAACATCATTTAGATATTTGACACTAATTAATGTCAAGGGCTATATTAATTCCTGTGTTATCACTGCTTATGTATCTGATCGTTGAAGGACTTTGATCTAAAAAGAATTGGCCTTTGCAGAGACGGGTCAGTGCTTCCTTATCGCTCCTCTAGTGAAGTACCCTTTGTGTTCATATGAAATTCAAAATAATCCAATAAGAGCAGTCAAACTTAGGCTGTCATGATTTCATCAGGGGTCATAAACTAAAGTAATAAAGTCATTTGTTTCCTGAAATACACCAGTTTACAGGACCAAAAAAAAAAAAATGAGTTACCTATTGAACCAAAGTTACAGCAGTGTTGTGTGCTCTTTGACAGAAATGTCGTCCAGATCTCAAATGAATACACATGATAACAGACACACACACACACACACAAACAAACATGCACACAGTTGTGGATGATGTGCTTGGTTAAATTCATAAGTGCAGCGCTGAAGAGAGAATTTGTCTCACAAATTTGTGCATCATTCATTTCCTGACAGGGTGCTGGCCTTGTCACCAGAGGCAGACTAATAGTTGAGCGGCCGAACGTGTCAGTCGATCTGTTTCTTAAAGCTGGCAGGACTCCAGCGGACACATAGCGTATTCATGAGGCAATGGCACAGCCACGATACAATCACCTATGGAATGTCTTTTTGGATACGTTGCTCCTTTCTGCCTTGCTCATCTGAATGACAACTATGCCGGAGAGTGTCTGCAACTTTGAAACAAAATGTTCAGCTGGATCAGAATGTGACCTGTCCCACAAAAACATACCTTTGCCTATAGGGTTTTATATGTTCCCACTGGGTTTAAGAGGATGACCTTAAGCATTATGAAATTCTACCCATGGTATGAGGAACTTCACAGATAACCAAATTGTGGCACCTTCATGATAGCTAAACAGTAAATAACAGTAGCAATTTAGAGAGATTTACGTTTTTATTAAGGCTATTAACTGCTCTCGTTATTTTTCACCCCATTCTTTAACATTCAAAGTTATCAAATCTACTGTCATTGCATTTGGACAAAATATTGTATAATGGCATGGCATATTATATTATCCAAATAGTTCACAGTTAAGGGTGGAATCCTCCTCAGGCTGCGGATCCAAACAGGTGCAGTGCACGTAATGATGTAAAATAACAAGTGTCACTGAGTGAATGCACTTGAGGGCCCCTGCACCACTATAGCCTACCCTGAGTGAGACACCCAATAAGGCACCTGCTGATTGATTTATGGGGTTAATGCAGACTGATGTACCTTATAACTGATTAATGGTATAAACTGTTATGCTCTCTGCATTCCAACCATTATTTGACTAATAGATAAGGACAGATTACGTAACTCCATTACAGAGGCACAAAAGCAAACGAAAGCCCCACACTGACAGAACTCTTAATCTGCATTTTGTCTTCCTTATCTGCCGTCAATGTACGTGTATCTTTTTTCACAATGGTGACTTTAATGGTTTGATTTCTTTTAGGATTTGCTGAACATGGCTGAAACGCATTGATGAAGGGCCACCAAAATCAAGTCAATCATAACAAGTCACACATTAACTGTTTTCTCTAAGGAAGAGCTCTTATGTGCCACCATAATGATAATTCCCAAGGAGACGAGCAGTACTTTGCAGATAACAAACTCTTTACAATATCCATGGTAGTGACATTTGTAAATTGTATTGCATTCCTCATAACATGGCCTTACATGGATAAAGCATTGCTCATGATTACTTTGAATCAAATAAGGGGTGTGGCACGTATGTGTGCGCATGTATGTGGTTTGTATATGTGGCAATCTGTGGCGTCGATCTCTCCCAGACATTCCACCAGCGCACCTCCTGCGGAATGCATCTCTAGCACTCCTCTTTTCTCCCCGAAACTCGTTTTTCCCACCATATGAGAGAGGGGAAGTGACACATGTTTATGAAATATCAGCTCTCACACGCATGCCTTGAACTGTAAATACCAGAGTGTGAGGGGTACCAGAGACACCTTCCAGAGTCAAACCTTTCGTCTAAAGAGACGGCAGAGCTTGTTGATGATTTGAAGTGTTCTTGGTCTCTGTGTGGCACAAATACCTGGTTTATGTAGCTGCACAACAACATTTTCACAGGAATTACAACACAGGCCTGTTTCCTGTACATGGATTAAGTCTGGCCCAGGACTAAGAGAAAACTTCAATGAAAATCTCCATTGAAAAAAGCTTTTCAGCTTAACCTATGGATTATGTATGGCTAGCCACATACTGCATGTATCGAGTACTTGACTAGTACGCACACAAAGATTTTTTTTCCAAAGTCCATTTCCACATTCAAAGCCTCAGTTTTGACAAAAAGATACAACACACAATCTAATGCTTAATGTACATTTATTTTATGAGCAAACAAGTTAATGTATGTGAAATGACACCACTTAATTCAGTTGACCGTGAAATACTCACAAACATGTCACTTGAGCAAAGTTTGTGCTGTTGATTTTTAGGACAAAAACAAAAAAAGCAGCAGAAACATGCTCAGAAAGAATTGGTCCATCTAGTTGACTTTCCTCTAAAGCTGGGCTTGGCTGGGTGCTCACATCGAGGTGTCCTTGTGCAGACACCATATGAGGGTCTGCCCCACCCCAGTCATGCTCACTACACTGAAGCCAATCTTCTCCAGCTTGTCCAGGACAGTCCTGGGTGGTTCGTCCACATGATACTCCCCACTGCAAAAACAGCGACAGCCATCAGGAATGGGTTATTCGCTTGAACAATAACCAAACAATGAGAAGTCAGTCTAGTCACAAATTACAAGTTAGATAGTGGTTGTCATCAAAAATCAGACACTGTTTCAAGACAGTGGTGATATCCCCTAAAATAACAGATGGTATGTTGAGATGAAGACAGACAGACAGACGAAAACAGAGAGAGAGAGAGAGAGAGAGAGAGAGAGAGAGAGAGAGAGAGAGAGAAATCTTTGTATTAAGTCTTATTTGTTTCACAACAAAAAGTACTTCCAACATACTGCACTTAGCATGTGGCAAAATAATAATTAAGTGCTAAACAAGAACAACAATCAGATGAAAGGCACTGTGATCATTAGTCATCTCTGCTTACAGTATCATAAGCTTTTAGAGAAGGGAAGCCGCATACATGCATTGCTGACAATGCCTTACTCACAAGTTGTTTCCCAGCATGGTGGTTTTTCTGGCTCCCAGGTAATTCATGATTGCAGGGTCTGACAAATCATCTCCTACCAAGGTAGGACCAGCCTCCTGTGGAAAGTCACACAATTAAATCAACAGATAACAATGTTAGTCATGTTGCGTGTGCACACACACACACACACACACACACACACACACATAGTGAAATGTCATTTCTCAGTTATGTATAGAAATAATATAGCCCTGCCATTAAGCTATTACAATTTTTTTTATTTACAATTTACATTTTTTTTATTATTTTAAAAAAAATGTATAAGATACTCACAGAGCGCAGCAATGTACTGATCAAAATGTAAGGCATCCTCAGAAATACCTGTTCAGTTAAACTAATTCGGTATGGGTTGTGTGGATCCAAGCTCTTCAAGCCCAGCTACAGAAGAAAAGGTTGTGCAGTCCATAGTTAAGTCTCAGCACATTTATTTTAAACACATTTCCTCTCGTCGTAAAGATATCATCTTTAATATCCCCTCACTCAATAAGAGACTGAAGCCGAAAGAATATTCAGATGTTTTTTTATTTATTAATTTTACGTTTTCCACTAAGACGGCCGAACTTTCACACAGGCTACATTGAAAGCACTTTTGTGTTCTATGTGGTGAATTACAATGTGTTTTTAACTTCGACGCGTGTCAGTGCAACAATGTGCAACATTGTATAATATTGTATTACTTTGTAAATATACTACGTGCTCAGCATGGGTCGCGCACTGACGTTTCCCACCGGAAGTTTTATATCGTAACACATTTCATGTTTTCGTTCTCATCCTCCTTGGCAGACTTGACTGGACTGTCATACAGACATGAGGACAGATAGGGCAACAGACAACTACAAACGTCCATGTGAGATCCACACACATTTAAAATCTATTCTCAAAAATTAAGTCTACGATAGCACATTAGGGATCAGGCAGGCATTGGCTTAATTGTAGAGGCATCAGGCAACCTGGCAGTGGCTAACATCACTTTGGCATGTCGTCGTCGCGTGCTTTTCAGACTATTGCGTGATGTCTACCCATACTCAAGATATTTTGTTTGCTGATCACATATTATATTGCTGCGTATGTGCCCATTTGTCTTAATAGACATGCACCTTTGTGTTTTGTAATATATACTGTTACACAGTGATATTAAACGAAATCGTCATACTCTAACGTTAATAACGTTTACGTTGGTGTTAGCTAGCTAACTAGCCAACAACTGTCAGTTTCGCTTTCTTTGGGGATTTTTGGGTGGCATTGCATTGCAGCAGCTGTTTAGCATGTGGATGAGCCTGGAAAGCGCCTCATCGCAGACATGATAACTACTGCTTTAACGTAAGTGGTGTTGGAAATGTAGGAGCTGCAGGGTTGGCTTTAATGTACCGTTAACGTAGGTGTTTGGCTGTGAGACAATTAACAAATAAGAAGCTCTCTGCTTGAGAAAAGTCCATTATGAAATCAATATTAAACGTGGAATATCGTCACTATATATCTGATAAAATTTAGTTCAACCGTGTTTCAGTTACATGCTTTTGTGAAGGATCATCGGAGAACGTCAGATAATGTTTGCAAGTGTCATCATGAATACATTTGGGAAGAATGGCTTGATTGGTCTTGGCATTGGAGCTACTGCTGGTGCTGGTGTAGTGGGATTCCTTATATATAAAGAAGTTTCTAGAAAGAGAAACGAGGGTCCTGACGAGCCTCAGACAAGCCCCTCAACACTTACAGCCAGCCCAAATGAGGTGGACTTACAACACACGCCCACTTTTGAAGTGCAAGGTAAGAGGAGGGTCAGGCACATCATTGTGTTTTTTTTACAGTGCAAGTTTTAATCACCTTGGCAAAGTGTGAGTTTTTCTTGTTTTGTATTGTGGGTACTCAATAATACCAGGATGTAATCATGCTTACTGTGTTACATTTTCATATGCTCAGGCTGGGTGAGAAAGGGCCCACTGAAGTTATGCTGACTTATTAGGCCATTCTATCTTGACATAAAGACTCTCTCTGGTCTAATCAGACTTGCTTGGGATACTCAGGGTCTTTCGATGTTGCAGGTGCTTTTTAAAATAGATAGCGGCCTGTTGTCTTCTGTTTTGGCAACTAGACCCCTGCCCTCATTCACCTCTGTTCAGAAATATATAGAAATGGCCACAACAGAGGCCTTTTGCATTTTACCCAGAACTTGGTTAAATATTTTAAAATAGAAAAGGTAGAAAAATCACCACAGTATCACAATATTTTTAAGATTCTCTGTGAAATTGACTTCTCTAGGGAAACCAAGCTGTAACATTAATTACCTTTGCACATAATGTTTTGCATTCAACGAGGACTATTAGTGGACTCAATTGCATATTAGCCAATCAATGTGATCACATTGTCTTTGCATACATTATGTGTTCTGTTCTGTTAGTCTATCCAGAGGTGGCAGCACTGGGCTCTGCCCTGCAGGGGCTGCAGGGTCTCTCCCCGGAGCAGCAGGAGGAACTGAGGAACCGTCTGGATGACGTGCTCATGTGTGTAGCGGGCCTCAGGAGCGAGGTGTCCGAGCTCCGCAGCGGCCTGCAGGACATTGCTCAGAAGATCATCGAGGATGTGAAGTGAGTCCTTGCTTGCTGACTGTTGGCAGCTTTGAGGTTGTTCTAGCCAGTAATATACTACATGGTCCGGTCCCCGGTCCGGTCTGCTTATAGCAAAGCTTAAGCCATGCAGGCCTAACGTCAAGTGCTCACAGCGAGTAAAGCGAAACGGCAAAAGGGTCTGAATTCTAATGTCCTCCCTAAGGCTAAGGCCCTAAACCAACACAGACTTTAGTGGATGGAACTTCAGAGTAGCTAACATTTAACATGGAAGGCCCTTCAGCTTCTTTGGGTCAGCAACAAAAACTTTGTGTTTGTGGTGGGTTAGCATTAGCTAGAACTTTGTGTAGCAATTAGTGTGATATGAATTGTTACACTATTTTGTTAGATATTACACATTATAATTATTAATATCTAAGACAATCATAATGTTTGTTTTGCAGCTATACTTCTCCTGAAAATAAATAAAAAAATTAAAAAATAAAATAAAATAATTGGCGTTTGAAAAATTTGGGGGACTCCCTGTAAGTGAGAGGGGATGAGTTCTAGACAACTGTTGTAGACTGTTGAAAATCTGTTCATTGGTGGGTTGACATGACCTCTGTGACCCCTCAGGAAGGGCTTGGAGGAGAGCCAGCGGGCTCGCCGACGCCGGCACCTTGTCCCGCGGGAGCGGACGGACTCCATGAGCTCCAGCTCCATCTACTTCAGCGCCAGCGCGGGTCCAGCCAGCCTGTATGGAGGAGACAGTGAGGTCGGGTAAGGACAAGACTACAGTATAGACTGCTGCTTCGAGAGACTTCCAGTAGCTGGTCCCACAGGGCTTAGATTTACAATTCCACGTGGCTCTTTGATGTGATATAAACACATCATCATAATTTATTTTATTTTATTATATTATTATTTTTATTTATTTATTTATTTATTTATTTATATATATATTTTTTATTTTCTAAATTGTTTTTGTTATTTTACCTGTTTGCTTGATTGTTGATTTTGTTGTGGTTGTTGTTTGTTTGTGTGTTTTGTTTTGTTTTGTTTTGAATTTATTTTAGAGCACTTTGGATCAACTATGTTGAATGAAATGTGCTATATAAATAAAATGACTTGACTTGACTTGACATCAAAGGAGTTTGGGAATGAAAAAGTGGAACAGTTACACAGTAGGCACCTGTTCAAACGTGCAATCTTGGGACAGGTTTTGGAACCACTGTAAAACCTCTGGGCAAATGAATGTACGTCTTTACTCCAGATATACCACCGCCAATGCAGAATCAGACTACACAGACCGTGAAACTGACCGCGAAACTGACCGTGAGACGGACAAGGAGGGCAAAGAGTCTGAAGAGGAGGACGATGAGGACCGTAGCTGTGCCACCGTGCTCACCCTTCGCCAGGAGGACTCCCAGGCCGAGGAAGAGGACGAGGAAGACGCAGACCGGGAGTGGCCCACCATGGCTCCCATGGTTACCGATGTGCCCAGCACCGAGCTGACGCTGCTTCTCTCCCAGAGCGACCTGCTGCATGAGGGGGGCATCGGCGCAAAGAAGGAAGGCTTCCACGCGCTCCACACTAATAAACACCTGGTGAGATGAGTCATCAGATCTCGGTTCAAAATGCAGCAGTTTATACAGTCATTGTGCCTCTTATTTTTTCATGCACAATGAAAGGTATAGTCTGGCAAAATTACATTTGTGCTCAATTTCCATTGAGATGGCACTACAACAACTTCACTGTTGATTTATGAAAAAAACAAACAAAAAAAACTAAGGTCTAAGGCTGAGACATTTTGTTTTTTTTCCCCATTTACAATCAGGGCTGTGTATGAAGGACTTTGTTTGTTTGTTTGTTTGTTTGTTTGTTTGTTTGAGTAAAGCACCTTAGATAAACCATAAATCTCAAGAAAAGTAAATTGGACTACAGTCACACATTGCATGTTAAATGTACAGTGACCAAGGCATGTAAATTGTTTGTGAAATTGATTTGACAGTGGAGAATATAGTCTAGGCTTGTTTCTCTGCCTGCTGCACTTGTGATGTGATTATAACTATATAATTTTTGTGGATGCCACTTAACCCCCCCATATCTCATTGTTCTTGTTTGTGATTGAAGTATTCTGACAGCACTGAGTTCCTGTGGCGACTAGCCCGTGCCTACAATGACATGTATGAGATCACCGAGGACAAGGAAGAGAGGAAGTCGTACGCTGAGCAAGGTGGGATTGGGAAGAGAATCTCTGCCTTGTGTTTTAGAAGTGTCCTCTGCCCCAGATGCCTGTGAGGGACTCTTGGGCACAGGAACAGGACAGGTGGTGTTGTGGCAGGGAGAACACGATGTGACTTGGGTTGCCACTCCAGTTGACTTGCCACTTGGCAGAACACATTTGCAAAACAAATTTTCTGTCCTGAATTGGAAATGTTATCAAAATTTGGAGCAACGTTCAGAATTTCCATAGCAGTTATGATATCGGCAACAGTTGCCAGAAAGTATCCAGCTTGAAACACAGTGACTTTTTGTAATTCCTAACTTCAACAGTTTAATGAAATGAGGTAAACCCCCTGCCTGTGGTTGTTCATTTTACTAGGTAAACAAGTGCCACTGTTTACAAGCAGGGGGAACCTTCCTTATACAAATTTACCACTTCTGATCTGTTCCCATTTAAGACTTGAAAAGCATTGTACAGTTACATCACTGGACAGTCAAAATCACTGTAGCAAAACCTCACACTAAGACTTCCTGAGTTCACCAACTATTGAAAGTATCTGATTTGTGATTTTTATGTCGTGATTTTTGTTAGACAGTTTCTCTATGGTAAATAGTGTAAGCAGAGAGGGTAAAGAGGAACCAACGTCCGTTAAATTCAGTGTTCTATTTTTGGAAGGGGAGGGCAGACCAAAGTCGAGCCTTCATTCGCTAATACAGAAAATCGGGTAAAAGTTTATATCGTGACGTGCCGATTTATGCAGACCGGAACTATTCACGTTTTATGTTGCTCTATCTTGGTCAATATTCCATAATCTTTGGTGTAACCTTCCGTCTTTTGTACTTGTCAACCCCCCCCCCAGGCCGCGATGAAGCCGAGGCGGCGTTAAAGAGGAACGGCCTGAACGCCGAATGCCATAAATGGTGAGTGAATGGGAGGTGAGCGTCCTACTCGCCAAACCATTATGTGTGTTTGCCCTCCCCTCTGGTGCTCACACATGTTCCTCTGTGTAGGTTCGCCCTTCTCACTGGCCTCTCCTCTCAGTATGAGAGCATTCACGGCAAACTGAAAAGCAGTCACATCCTCAAGGTAAGTAAGGAGAGAGTATTCAAACAGTCTACACGTCATAAGCACTATCTCCATAAAATGAAAATAATTTTTGATTTCGACTGAAAGGTTGCTTTTTTATCGTCAGTGTTACAGCAAAATGCTTCCTTTCCCACGCCTAACTCGATCTAAATACAAAATATTTACTTTCATAATGTTAGCTAGAACATGTTGGCAAGGGCCATAACGTGAACTCGCTGCGACTGTTGCAGGAGCACCTAGACAGAGCCATCGCACTGAGGGACGATGACCCACTCTGCTTCTACCTGCTGGGCCGCTGGTGCTACGAGGTAGGCCTGGACATGAGCCAGGGCTCAAGGGAACCTTTGATCAGTCCCAAATGAGATTTGCACAAGTGTGTTAATGAGAGCACCGAGGATTAACAAAATCATTAACACGTGATAATCAACTGCAGAGCGAGTTGCCAATCGAAATACTTTGATGAAGATCATGGCTCTGTGATTAGATTAGACATGATGATAAAAGGTACAAATTCTTTGCAAGCTAGCCGTAAGGCACATTTACAGTATGAATGGCTTAACAGGTGTCTATGCTGGGCTGGCTAGAGAGAAAGGCTGCCGCAGCGCTGTTCGAGACCCCCCCTTCCTCCACCATCCACGAGGCTCTGGAGCACTTCCTCAGGGTATGCCACAATCCTCACCACTATCACAATCATCACCACTATCACCACCATCTCTGGATTGCCACCATGAGAAACACTCTCACACAATTTCCTTTTTCTTTTGATCAAAATGGACTCTCTTCACAGGATGGTTAAATGCACAGCTGTGTTCTCCGGGGCTGAAGTGTAATAGTTTTAGTGATAAACCTGAAGGCCTTATCTGACAAGATGAATGAATGTGTTGGGTAATATTAGTAGTTTTGACTTGCGCTTTTGTTGTTGTTTTTTCAGGCAGAAGAGCTTAGCCCTGGCTTCTCCAAGACTGTGAGGGTTTACATTGCCAAGGTAATGTCAGTATTTCAGATGAGTGATCCAACATTTCAACAGTCTCTGAAATCTGATAACCATTTTCATACCCAGTGGACAAGCCTAGTCTTGAATCACTTTTATGCTTTCTGCTGAGAGTACTTGACAGCCAGCAGGAACTTGTCGTGTTCTCTGTGGTATGGGAATATTCCACAGGATTCACATATCCCTCACAGGCCCAGTGCACCTGGGGGGGGGGGGGG
>JASCQY010000048.1:4443538-4456677 GCA_030264315.1 Sardinella tawilis
CACACACACACACACACACACACACACACACACACACACACACACACACACACACACACACACACATATACACTCACTCATGCAGTCTCTCTGCTCTCTCTCAAACACAGACACACAGACACACACAAAGACAGAGGATACAGACAACTCTCTTTAGCTCAGCTGTCTGGCATGTTTTGAGCCTCCACATTCTTTACCACAGAATAACAGAAGGGGGGGGGGGGCACAGACCCTGGCTAAACACCCCCTAACTGTTCCTTAGCCAGGCCTCCATGTCTACAAGGATTCCCCTTACCCCCGACCCCCCCCCTCCCACACACACACAACCCCCCCCTGTCAATCGAAAACTCCTATCCAGTTACAGTAGCCTAGTTCCTGTGACGTGCGATCAAGGCCACTTTTCAGAGACAGAAACGATTTAGCAAGATGAAACTGATACTCGTCAATGTCTCTCTAGTTACCTTTTAACCTCTAGACTGCATCAAGTAAGGAAATGACAGATTGGCTTGTAGCTACAGTATGTTTGATGAACTAACTAGACTCTTGGCTCTGATCCTCACTGTGTTAAACAATTATTGGACTAATAAAGCCAGGCTATTTCATAATTGGTAATCAAATCACTCTTTAAGCATAGTGGTGCACAATTGACACCGGTTTAATACCGCACAAGATGATAGAGTTTACATGTCTTATGCCAAGATAAAATAACAGCATTATTATGTAACATGACATGATGACTATTGAGACTCAGTTAAAGTCATACAAAATTCTTACATAATCCTTTGATTCACCCAAAGTGCTTTTAGAATAATCGCAGATTAACTAAAAGAATAAGATCTAACTTTCATTATACACTAGACTGAATACACTGGACTGATTACCACATTAAGTAATGAGAAGGAAATCTCGCTGATAATCATTTAAAGAGTATCTCGGCTGTGATGGACAAAAAGGGCTTAAACTTATGTGATCCACCTTATTTTAGTAACGGGGACTGGATTCCTGTCTCCTAAGAAACATCTCCCCATTTTAGTGGCATCCTGTCAAAGGCCCCTGTCTGCACTCAAGGATGCACGTTTATGCGGGTGACTTTCGGGCAGCTCTTATTTGGGCTTGTGTGAACCCCAGGGCCCGCCCCTACCCCCTACCCCACTGGAACACGGGCATATTTAAGGAGTATGCAAGACCCTCGCCCTTTGTCCCAGAGGAAACTCCAGTCTTGCGGTACAACTTGGTGAGTGACTCCCACTGCCTATCTGTCTATGGACTACAGCAGGATCGTGCATGTACTAACAAAATAGCAACTCTGTAAGAAGTTACTCTGAACTAATAGGCTAGTGACAACTTCAAGAAGATATTCAAAAAATAGCGGCTGTGGAGGATACTGAGAATGAACTCAACTTCAACAGGATGAACCGAAAACATAAACAGGGTTAATTCAAGTATACGTGGCAACTTTAGGAAGGGGGCAGAGAATGAATGATGGTCTGCTGATCTGCATAGTGACAGGATGAAGAGGCAAGTGACTCCAGTGAGGTGTAGAGGGCACAGAAAGTTCATTTGAGTTGCTTACCAGTCATGCAAGCCAGGTACCCATCTTCAAAGATTAAGGTTCCTCTAAAGGAATCGGCTCGGCAGGGATATTTCGGAGAGATAAGGATGCCAAATAAGTTTGAAGCAAAGAAAGCTTGGTTGTATGAGTTGTGGTAGCGAAGGAAGGTGATGAAAATTGCCAGTAATTCTGCCAGGGAGTCAGATGTGTTTTGTACCTTACTGTCAAGGCCAAACACTCAGATGAAGATTGCTGTCAGTTATGCTACAGACCTATTTCAGCTCCCATTCAATACACAGTAGGGCTAGCCAAGCCTTCACATTGGGGGCAGCTGTGGCTGGATGCAGGCTCTTCAGTCAGCTGTCGGTGGACAAACTCCTTCAGCTGTGAAATAGCTCCAGATAGGAGGCTCAGGAGGGCTGTTGGTTGGAATGACAAGAGCTGATGCTCAAAATAGTAACCTGAATTTGGGGGGGCTTGGTTTTGTCCCTCAGTTATCAGCACAGGAGATGTTACTCGCTGCATGCTTTGGGATGCCATCTGCATTGCGCAAAGACCTACCGTTTATGGCAGCAAAAGCAGCCTAATACTTAGGCCAAATCAGATACGCATGCATGTATTACGGACATAAAATAGCCTATAACATTCCTTTAATCATAAAAAAAAACACAAAACACAAAACTAGCAAAACGCACCACGATATCCTGGATGGATGCTATGACCCTTGAGAGAGATTTTCTCTGACTAGAAGCAAAAATCATTGGTTTTGTTTTGTTTCACTAGACCATCCCAGAAAAGACCAATCATGTGTGACGACGACGAGACTACCGCCCTCGTGTGCGACAACGGCTCTGGCTTGGTCAAGGCTGGGTTTGCCGGTGATGACGCTCCCCGTGCTGTCTTTCCTTCCATCGTTGGAAGGCCCCGTCATCAGGTACACAACTTGACAGATGCTCACCACTGTCCGCTACATATTAGCCCTTTTGGTTAACGCACATTTTGATGCAACGGCGCCAACAGCAATGCGGTGTTATTAGCGGTTGTGGCAATGTGAATTCTAACATTCTACATGATGCCTCTCCAACAGGGTGTGATGGTGGGTATGGGTCAGAAGGACAGCTACGTCGGAGACGAGGCCCAGAGCAAGAGGGGTATCTTGACCCTGAAGTACCCCATCGAGCACGGCATCATCACCAACTGGGACGACATGGAGAAGGTTGGTATCCTATGAAACGCAAAACATGACTCCTCATACATTTACATAGACATGAACTGAGTCTGTTTAGATTATTTTAGATTTCTGTAAGTGATTATCTGCACCGTGTGCATCTACTATGTCATGCTCAAAAGTGAAGTAAAGATTTCCATTGCCTGTAAAGTGATTATGATTATGATTATGATACGATCCCACAAACACTGTGTTTAAAACCCCCCTTCTCCCCTCGTCTCCTGTCAGATCTGGCACCACACCTTCTACAATGAGCTGCGTGTGGCCCCAGAGGAGCACCCCACCCTGCTCACTGAGGCCCCACTGAACCCCAAGGCCAACAGGGAGAAGATGACCCAGGTAAGAGAGGGCGCCTGTGCGAAGCCACCAATATCTTTTTTATGTCCTCCCTCAAGGTCAAATGCCTGTCATAGGGAGCCTGGTCTGTACCGCCGGTGTGCTTAACATGCCTCCCTTCTGTTTAATCTCCTGGCAGATCATGTTCGAGACCTTCAACGTCCCCGCCATGTATGTGGCCATCCAGGCTGTCCTGTCCCTGTACGCCTCCGGCCGTACCACTGGTCAGTATATCCCCAAACTCACCACCAGTTTTTAGCAGTTGGGCAAATTATTATAGGCCTATACTGTATGTCAGTCTGAACCAAACCATTTTCTTTAAAATACACCACATGGTTTAAACTATAACAGCAAAAAATATACCCCATATGTGATAATAATGAAATATATTCTATGTGTAAATTGCACTATTCTCACTATTATTGCCTTGTGCTCCAACTAGGTATTGTGCTGGACTCCGGTGATGGTGTGACCCACAATGTCCCCATCTATGAGGGTTATGCTCTGCCCCACGCCATCATGCGTCTGGATCTGGCCGGTCGTGACCTGACTGACTACCTGATGAAGATCCTGACAGAGCGTGGCTACTCTTTCGTGACCACTGGTAAGAAAATAAGAAAATAAAAATTTCTCACCTTTCTCACAAACAAATGCAAAAATCTGATCAGAACAAAACAAAACCATCTCTGTGTTAAAATAGATATTTTAGTTTAAAGAGTATTTTATTAGGATGTGCCTTTGTCAAGCTGTTTGCTTGTAGCATGCACATAATTTATCTAGCCTATTCTGATTTGAATGTAACCCCAGCTGATTAGGAAAAACACCACTAACACTTGTGAATCTTCTCTCTTACAGCTGAGCGTGAGATTGTGCGTGACATCAAGGAGAAGCTGTGCTACGTCGCTCTGGACTTTGAGAATGAGATGGCCACCGCTGCCTCTTCCTCCTCTCTGGAGAAGTCCTACGAGTTGCCTGACGGCCAGGTCATCACCATTGGTAACGAGCGTTTCCGTTGCCCCGAGACCCTCTTCCAGCCTTCCTTCATTGGTGAGTTTCCCCTTTCTCTCTCTTATAGTTTGAATATCAACATTTAGTACAGCATCGCCCTCTAGTGTTCAGAGAAAATGCTGCAAGTCAGCAGATGATTATAGTCTTTCTGAGGGAAGTGGCCCTATGTGACATTGTGTACAACTTTGTCTACTTTCCATGACAGGTATGGAGTCTGCTGGTATCCATGAGACCGCCTACAACAGCATCATGAAGTGCGACATTGACATCCGCAAGGACCTGTACGCCAACAACGTCCTGTCTGGTGGTACCACCATGTACCCTGGTATTGCTGACCGTATGCAGAAGGAGATCACTGCCCTGGCCCCCAGCACCATGAAGATCAAGGTGAGCTCTCTCTTCCTCTGTCATTCTCAGCCCTCTGACATAGGCCTACATGGAAAGCTACTGAATTTCACTGAATTCCAATGAAGACCAAAAGACCATAGTACTGTACTCATCACTTCCTACCGCTTCTCTTCATCCCCTAGATCATTGCTCCCCCTGAGCGTAAGTACTCTGTCTGGATCGGTGGCTCCATCCTGGCTTCCCTGTCCACCTTCCAGCAGATGTGGATCAGCAAGCAGGAGTACGATGAGGCAGGCCCCTCCATTGTCCACAGGAAGTGCTTCTAAACAACAACCAATGCAACCACCACTCCATCCATCATTCTGTCTGCATTTTTACTGCGCTGTTTACTGTATATACATGTCCTGTTTTAATAAAAATAGTTGCCCATGACAGTACATGCACTTTTGTCTCTGTTCTTTAGATTAGCATTACACATGTTACACGAGTGTAAGAGTCACAATACAAGGATACAAGGAGTTTGTTTAGGTTCTGTCAATTTAGATAAATATTTTATAGTCAAGAATAAATTTATGGACCAGTATTACTCATAAGCCACTGATACTATATGCAAAATTTATAATTTCTGACAATGCATTTATTAGTGAAAACAAATAGAAAATTGACCCACATGGAAAAGTTAGTGTAAAACAAGTTATTTGGTAGGTTATAATGGGAAAGCAATGAAAGATATAAGATTGTATTGTTAACGTATTGTTAACAATACAATCTTATATCTTGTTGTGTTGTATTTTTTTTTTTTATATAAATGCGCCATAAAAAAAAATTCTGGATTTGCTGCAGCCTACAAATACTGTACATGTGTGTTCGAATATGGGCCTTCACATTTCAGTAAACTTAAAAGTTCGTATCAAGACAGAAACAAATACACTTAAATAATTAGGCTAAAAGTTTTTTTTTTTCAAAACTTGACAAAAGATTCATGAATAAGTAAATGCATACTCCTTAATAACTTGGTCTGTAATCTGGCAATGAGAAGAGGGTCTTTAGGGTGCTTCCCGTACGTCACGTTACAGCTGGTCGTCAGGGTTAGAGGGTGAATGAATGCAGGGGTTTTTTTGAAAAGTAACCCGTTTCCATGTTGTTTTGCTCTCCAAACTCTCGTCACTGGGCTGTACAACAGTAGGCCTAAGCGAAGATGAAGATATCCGACGTGAATGTAATGCGCATGGCTGTGATGCAGCGTCTTCAAATTGTTTATAGAATCAAGCTGAAGTCCTCACTGAAAATTCAAGACAAATCAAGCACAGGAACGCCATGCCATCTGGAAATATCGGTATGCACATATCCAATATCAGTTCAGTTAATTACTAACTTAGGTCTACAAGTGTGGGAACGTATGTTTTAACTACATAAGTCAGACTATCAGTAGATGTGGGTACCATGAATGCATGGATAAAAAAGCCAACAGAAACGTGTTCTTGCTCTAACGGTCTAACGTGCTCTTGCTCTAACTTTGTCTAGACAAAAGTTTTTGGTGTCCCACTGGAAAATGTGCAGGCATGTGCACTAACTGAGTATGGACTGGTGCCAAGGTAAATTCATATAATTTCAGACAGTCCATAAACCTGACATACAGGAAAAGTTAGACCTCTTTAATACATAGGTCTTCTGCCTGAATTTGCATCAGATTTTTGGTGAACGCTTGCCAGCATCTTTCAAAGTATGCTGACACTGAGGGCTTGTTCAGAAAATCCAGCTCTGTCACACGTCTAAAATCCCTTAAGGTGAGTGCATTGTGTTTGCAGTTTTTATTTTCATTGTAAAAGATAGATGCAATCATTTTCTGGCACTTTTTTTTTAAATAAACAAAATAGGCCAAAGTAGATCAGGGGGAGGACTGCCTCACCACAGCCCTCCCTTGTGATGTGGCTAGCCTGGTAAAGCAGTTTTTCCGTGAGCTGCCAGCCCCCTTCTTTCCAGCGGAGTTGCACCAGGCGCTGCTCCAAGCTCAGCAGCTCCCCACTGAGCAGGCTAGGGCCTCGGCCACCCAGCTGCTGTCCTGTCTCCTGCCTGAGAGAAATGTGGCGACCCTCCGGTTCCTCTCCTGCTTTCTCAACAGGCTTTCGCAAAGGTTAGTCGTCTATCAGTCAATCAAAATAAAACCTATGGTGGTTTAATGATGACAAACGTTCAATGTTCCATCTCAAATTTTCCTTTGTGGTTTTGTTTCAGAGCTACCGAGAATAAAATGACTGCTTATAACTTGTCATTGATATTTGCTCCAAACCTTTTCCCTTTCGACACTGATTCAAAGTCTATTGAGGGCCATGATAAACTTGAAGTTGCTGTCATGTACACCTTCATTGAAAATGCCAACCACATTGGTAAGACATTCAGTTTTCTCACTTTATCATATTTCATCTTTGGTTAGTTTTGACGACTATTGGGGCAGTTACAGTTTCCATACTGCTCTGCAGTCAGTTTATCATTAATCGTTACATTTTAGCATTAGTACACTGCATTCAAGCCTGTTTAGTTTGTTTATAAATGTGTTTTTTCCCTCTCTATTTCCTCTAGGTGTTATTCCTGAAATTGTGGTAGAAATGATCCCTTCCCTCCTGGATGCGTGCATGTTAGAGGAGATGGACATGGACCAGAAGGGAAAGAGGAGAGGCAGAATCTCTGATGGAGGTACTTGAGCTGCGTACTGATCCTAAATTAACATGATATTCAACAAAGTTTTAACAGCTTTAACCTATTTTTTTAATGTGCAGATTTGCCATATTAAAAAAAATGTTGTAGGGGTACATAGTGCTTCAGTTCTTGGGTACGCACACTGATACACACCTAATACTCAAGTTACTTTGTACAATGTAAGGTGCTCCAAGAAGTGATGGGGAAAACTGGTTTCTATATCATTGTTACTGTCACAAGTAAGAGTGACAAAATGAGAATGAAGCTGTAATTTCAGGGGAAAAATAAGCCAGTTGTCCAATCCATGCAGACTGCTTCAACCCACTTGCTAATTATGAATACAGTCAGCATCCCTCTCTTTTCCAGCTGGGTCATGGCAGGTTTGAGTCTTGTGTATCATGTAGGCAGTGACAACGTGTAACAGGGACGCTGAAATGAAAGCATTTAAAACAAAAAAAGCGTAAGGGAATTGCCCATGCTTAATGTATCTTGTGTATGGGTTCAGCTCTGCTGACCTCAGTACAGCGGACTCCCAGCTCTAGTGGAAGGCGCTGCTCTCAGCCTTCAAAAGAAGGGTACCAGAGCAGAAAGAAGAGGCCGAGAGAGAGACGCAGCTTCTGCCTGGGGATGCTGCCTCGAATTCTTTTCAAGTCGGGTAAACACACACTTATACATACACGCACATACACATACACACACGCACAAACACATTCACACCAAAATCTACTTAAGAGGTGATAAATCAACATCCATGAAATTCACTTAATTATTCACACTAGTATATGGGGAGAATAGACGCAAACAAACACGAACACCACAATGTATTTATGTACTTATTCCCAATCTATTTCTGTCATTATTTCAGCCAAAGGAACAGCTGATTCATGTCCTCTGGTAAATGAAAATCAAAGACCTAGCAGTTCTGCAAAAAGAAACCGATGTGCTTCAGTTTATCAAAAAGTCAGAAGGTAAGTTAAGAATATTTATACCCAAGATATTCAACCTTTAGTCCTAGCCCGTACTACTGCAGGCACATTTTGAAATGTTTCTTCGGCAATCCACAGAGCTGTTGAAGAGAACATCAGCTGTTTGTCATCAAGCAAACAAGAGGAACATCACGCACCAGTCCCAACAGATCTGCCATCAGCCCTAAATCTGTCCACTGACACACCGGTGGGAATAACTTCCGGAAAAATCCAGAAGTCTGATGCGGCCCCCAGGAAGAGGTCTTCTCTGTCCTGCATACTGAAGACGTTTTGCTGTCTTTCCGATCCAATGCACTCAGAGGAGCCTGAGTTGTGTTCCTCCACAGCCTCCGGCCTCACCCTCACTCAAGATGGCGGTAGCGTGCTTATGGATTCTCAGAACAATAACTCATCGCAGGCAAATCCAAAAGCGATGGATGAAGATGAAGCATTTTCAGCACCCACCATGCCACCGTGTGTCACTCCAGCTGGCTCAGTTTTCACCCTGAGGACTCCTTTGTCTCCTGTCGATGCAAGAGCATCTCTGTTTAAGACTCCCGCCACCCCACCGCTCACGCTTGGGCTGACCGGTCAAGGGAGAGAACGGAATAGGCCGGAGGTCAAACATGAAGAAACCCGTCAAGAAATGACTGAAGTTGATATTTATAAGGATTCTGAGGGACTTGAGAAAAGCAATGACCCATCAGAGGAGAATGACCAGGAGCTTGAAATGCTATGCGGTGCTCAGTTAAACACTACATGCAGATCAGTGCCTTACCAGGACCAAGAGAGAGCATGTCTGCTGAATCAAAGTGCTTGCACTGCACAACCTGTACTGGGTACGCCATCAGCCCCGAAGCCACATACGGGCAGGGTGGCAGCCCACATTAAACTCTTCAGCAGCTTAAACCTGAGATCCCTGACACCAAAAGCCATCCGATCCCCTATTAATTTTCAGAGGACCCCGGTTTACAAGTATGTGAAGAGGATGAACACCCTCATTGAGAGGGGTTGTATGGAGCAGGGTAGTTACAGAGGGTGTCCTCAGAATCACAGGTGAATGAATGGGCTAAATAGTAATACAGATGGACTACGGACCATTCATTCATTGAGTTCAGACAATACAAAATGTATTGTACAAAATGTTTGAAATGATATTTGCTTCAAATCTTTTTAAATTCAGTCTTTGAAGTTGCAGTGTTTATTCATGTGTTGTTCTGTGTTGCACATGTTGGTGTTGGTTTACAGGTTTTTTTCTCTTCCTAATGCCTTCATCCCTTAATTGTGTGAAGGATGTGTGTACTTGAAGCATTTGTTTTACTGTCCAGTGTTCAGACCTGTCCCATTATTTTAAATAAAGTCTGTGTCTTGATGTAGTCGTAATTTTAACTCTGTCAAACAGTAACATTGTTCTATGGTTAATTTATGAACAGAAATAAAAAATGGGGCCTACTGAGCATTTGCGTTCTGTTTGTTTATATTCTACATTATGGGAGGGTCCAGTTGGGGTATTCATAAATTGAAAGGTGCGGTAAGGCCGAATAGGTCATTTGAGTGCTAAAGACAGACCACCTGGTTGAAATGCAGCGAATGTAATTTTCCATCTGTGTCAACCAATGGCAACCCAGGAGATGGTTGCAATCGGAGCGCTTAGCAACAGTGGTAATGTAAGCAGTGGACGGTACTGCATCCCCGTTGCACCTGTCTTCTGTCGCGCTGCTTACATTACATGGTGAGTAAACAGCGTTTACATTTTACTTAACAATTGATACCAATTTTAATGTTTTCGTAATTTGCTTTCGCTGATGTCATTTTTAGCGACAGTGATTGCGTTTTTTAGACACAGTATGTGTCTTGTATGTCTGACGCATCCTCCATCTTTTCTAGTAGCTTAAGGTCTAGACTGTTTTGTATTTGTCGATTACGCACACAGAGGGAACACCATTTGGCATATTGTTTTTTCATTGCTACACTGTAATACTAAAATATTCATGTGGAAACCCTCATGACAAAGTAAGATAGATGTTGTCCACGGGTTATAAAAAAAATCCGCCCGGATTATTTCCGTAAATTGTTACTGGTCTACTGTTTTCATTTTGAATACGTCTGCTGTAGAATTTGGCAACGAAGAGATGTTCTCTGTGGTATGCAACGTGTAGGCCTACTGTAGTCTAGTCCTCAAACATATTTACATCAATTTAACACTGACGGACATGTATGTTGCCGAAATCACTGAAGAACTCATTGTGTTCACTAATGGTTTTTGATATTTAATTGCGACACAACACAAATGTTAGGCAGTTTGTTAGATTTTCTTAAGCTAAGCCTGAATCGCTTTTCTATGGTATTTTCTTCAATAGTGAGCGTCAGTGATGGATACGACAATCAGGAGGACACTAGCCGTTTTGCTGAGCCTAGTGGTGGGTTTGTTGGCCGTTGTGTCAGGCCACAGCCCCCGCACTACGGACAAAGTGTCAGATGGCGATATCCAGCGCTTGCTTCATGGTGTGATGGAACAGCTGGGCATCGCGCGCCCCAGGGTAGAGTACCCCGCGCACCAGGCCACCAATATTGTGGGCCCTCAAAGCATCCAAGGTAATCTATTTTCACTCTCTGGGAGTTAGTTTCATGCACGACAGTGATAACTGACTAGTGTGCCTAGACGTGGTGTAATTTTCTGTGAGCGCACGTTGTACAGTAGGTCTAGCTCCACATGACCATGTTTTCTAATTTTTGCTCACCAGGGGGAGCTCATGAGGGCCTTCAACACCTTGGACCATACGGCAACATTCCCAATATTGTAGCAGAGTTGACTGGGGACAACGTTCCCAAAGACTTCAGTGAAGACCATGGATACCCTGACCCACCCAACCCTTGCCCCTTAGGAAAGACAGGTTTGTATTTGGAGATGAATGCTAAATTGGGTATCTATAAGGTGCTCTAGTGCTGTTGTAGGCTATGCATTCTAGATCAGAAACTCTAGGCCTATGCAAAAAAAAAACATACTATATCCTGTCAGCTTAGCAGCACTAGTAAACGACTACTGCTCTATTATGAGTACTGTGGAAATTAAAAACATTTTATGGTGTGTTGTCGTCACAATCAATGTTACATGACCTAAATCAATACAAATATGGCGATTCAAATAATACAAATCTGCTAATCACTGTAACTATGGTAAGTCATTTTCCTTGGCGAATACTCTGTTGCATCTCACCTACAGCATCAGATGGCTGTCTGGAGCACGCCCCAGACACTGCGGAGTTCAGTCGCGAGTTCCAGAAGCATCAGCACCTCTATGACCCAGAGCATGATTATCCAGCCATGGCCAAATGGGTAAGCAAGTATTCTTAACGGGCCAAACTCCCTCCCAGTTTGGATTTTCTGGCTTACTTAAGAGGGATGTGCTGCTGGAATTCTGTGGAAGTTAAGATAATTGGTATGAGCTTAAAGGAGAGGTTCAGTGTGAATCAATCCATAGTCCTGTTGTTCAAGGTCACTGAATGCTGTTCATAGGAAAAAGAACAAAAAAAATTGATACAACATAGACCGAATAATGAACCGGGTAACTGACACTAAGTAAATGGGGCATAGTCTCTTACTTTCAGTTTCATTTCGCTATGCCCCATTCAGTTAACAATAGTTATTGGCTTATAACTCGGCCTATGTTGCATCAATTTTTTTCGTCCTTCTTTCTACAGACAGCATTCAGTGATCTTTAATGACAGGGCTATGGATTGATTCACACCAAACTTCTCCTTTAAGTTCATTCTGTAGAAGGTGTGGACAGTGAATCAGGGAAAACCATTAATTGTTTCAGTTACCTTTGTGCACAGTCATCATCACATACAAATAATTATGTTATACATGTATATAGCCAATATATTAACCTTGATTATGTTTGCATGAAAAAATCCTTTAAAATCATCCATAGTTATTGCATGAGATATGCACTCTCTCATACAATAGTTTTTCTTACTTCATTCTGTTTGATAACTAATGATGTTGGCTATGTTTCTGGTACTGGTATGGACTTCATTCATTCTGTACTCTGTCCGTGTCACTGGTGTTTCACATTGACATTGACAGTGGCATGCTTGTCTCTTGGTATGTACTGTATAATTTAATGTTAGTCACCTGAACTTAGTGACCATGTTTGAAACCACATTTTTATGGTGACATTTTCCAGAACATAAATCACCCTAAAAATGAGTAAATCCCTCATTTAAAAAACCCTGACATTATTTATTGTTTCCTTGGAACCAGAGCATCATATGAAAATATTGAAAGTATTTGGAAAAACAAAACAATGTACAATTGCCTAATACAAAACAAGGCAATTTGCTTTCAGAGGACAGAGGTAAAATTCCTTCCTTTCTTCTCTTTTAGAACAAGGAGCTGTTGTATGGAAAGCTTAAGGGTGGACCAAAAAGAAGAAAAAGGGTATATTGTTGTCTGTCTTAGAAAATCTGTTGTGTGATCTTTCAGAAACCACATTATTTCCTGTGTGGGGTTGGTTTTGAAGAGGGGGGAGATGGATTGGGGACTGTGAGCAATTCAGCTGTAATAGTTCACTAAATTCACATTTACCCATACAAACATGTCTTACACCCCCTTTGATGTTTCAGAGTGTCAACCCCTACCTGATGGGGCAGCGGCTGGATAATGTGGTTGCCAAGAAATCAGTCCCACATTTCTCAGAGGAAGAAGACACCGTCACCAGCACCCCAAAGCCTTGATCCAGATGTCATCACATTTACATTTACATTAAATAAACGCAAAAACAGTGTATAGCAAGTCAGAAATGTAGTCCAATAATTTCTCACACAGAATCTCAAAACTGTTAAATGGGCAGAAAAGCCCCCAGCCACCACTTTGCTGTTGCACTTACACTGGGATGGGGACTGTTGTATATTAAAATTTGAAATTCTATATATTAAAGTAAATCTACACATCTTATGCACATCTCTGGCCCAAAGGACTGTTTTTTTCTTCTCTCTCTCCG
>JASCQY010000048.1:4471309-4486681 GCA_030264315.1 Sardinella tawilis
AATAAATTTGATGGTGTTTTGTTTGGTACCATAGACTTGCATTGGTATGTCAAATAAGCTTTCACTGTCAAACTAGGCATTGCAGACAAATAGAGAAAAAATGCTATGTGTTTTCATGTTCAACTAGGGGTTAACTACAGATAAGCAATTTCCCGAAATAGGGTGGTGTATCCCTTTAACATTAACTGAATGGCATAGGGAATTAATCTGAAAATGAGTGTCTGTGCCCCGTTCAGTTAGTGTCAGCTGCCTATTCTCTATGCGGTCTATGAAGTATACTGTACAATTTTCTCCTTCTCTTTCCTACCAACAGCTATGGATTAATCCACACTGAATTTCTCCTTTAAAGTATCTTCGAAGGTAGAGTTTAACAGAAATATCTCATTTCTACATGCCTGAATGACTTGCTATCACCAAATACTATCTGGTACTACCTGTTTTAGACTCATTGACATAGGCCTACTGTACATAAGTATGGGACAATTGTTAACAACAATGGATTTCTTACCCGACAGGTCTTTTCCAAGTTTGCGTAGATCTTTGGATAGGTCCTCAAATTTGACTTGTGCCGCTAGAAAGACATCCTGAGGCTCAGGCAATGGGAAAACACTTTTCTCTGTGCCAGCGTTCTGACAGGGGTTGGAATAGCATCAGAGAGAAAGTCAGGCCCACTGAAACCCCAGTGTCACACCTCAAAACAACAATGGATGCACCATTCCTCACCTGGTCAATGTTGCGGAGGTAGTACGCCACGATGTAGTCCACTAAACTGATGCGGTTGTCCTGAGGGAGCAATTCAAAATAAGCCAAGAACATTTTTAATTCAGCACACAGAACACCTCTATCCCCCCATTACTATAATAAATAACAGCCTGATCTGGATGTCTTTTATTTAGCCATGAGACAAACGCCCAGGCCTGGCCGGAGAAAAAAAAAACAACAAAACAAAACAAAACAAAAGTTCAAGAGTGAGCTGGCAAACTCACCCTGCTCTTGACGTCCTTGAGCTTGGGCAGGATCTCTAGGCCAAAGCCGTCAGCTTGGCCCCTCGTCCTGCTACCCCCGTTCATATAGTTCCCCAGTGCTAGAATGAGCCCAATCAGCTCACGCACACTGTCTCCTTCCAAAAGACCCTGCAAACAGGCAAGCACCTTGTTCACTCTCAGTCAACAAAGCAGGCAATTACTGTATTTCATGCTTTGTGTTCTGTGTCAGTATCTGTACAGTACAGTGTGTGCTATTGATCTAATGCCTGCTTTGGCAGCGCAGGTGACTTTTTCTCATGCCAATAAAAGCAATTTTGAATTTGAATTTGAAAAGGTCCAGAAGGTGGAACTGAGTAACGTAGCTCTGGTCATACTTCTCTAGTCCAGCTTCAAAAATCTACACTGCTAAGGATGTTCCAGGCCACAGGCTTCAGCAGCTGGATGTTGTGACAAGAAAATTACACCTCAATGGGCAAATATGGCACATGGTGTTATTTCCCTCAGCAATGTTACTTAAGGGATGATGAACAACACAATATATCAGAAAAATAATGCACCATTGAGGGGGTATTAAGACCATAACATGGAGTTCACCTCGAAAAACATTGGTCTTAGGCCAGGGGAGTCAAACATAAGGCCCAGGGGGCCAAATCCGGCCCTTCATATCATTTCATGTGGCCCGAATTGAAAAGAATTGTTGCTATGTGGCCTGCTTGAAAATACCTTTAACGATGCTCAAAATAATGATTCAGTTTAAGTGAGAAGGGAGACAGAACAAAAACACATGAGGACTGTGCAGGTGATGGTCAGAGTAAGCAAGAGTAAGCGTGCAATTTTTTGACCTGAGAGTTTGTTGTCACAAGTGTTAATCACTATTAATTTGATGTCTAATTCTGCCAATTTGATGATGAATTTGATGAGTCTTTTTCACATAAATTAATCAGTTGTTTTGTTATGAGTTTTTGCTGCTGCTAAGGACATGTTTGCCACCTTGGAGACCCGAGAAATGATATCCACTTTGCGTCGGACCGAGGCAATGCTGTCTGTGAACACTGACTGAAAGATGAGGCAGCGGGCCCGACCAGAGAAATCAGGGATCTGAGAGAGCTCATACAGGAACCTGCACAGGTGAGAGTGGGGTAAAAAAAGAGCAAAAAATAAACCATAAAAAAAACATACAGATATAATCTGGGATTGCAAAAAATTGAACACAGTAATCATCTGTCAATCAGCAATTATGAACTACTGTTAAGACAACTATATGATATAAATATATCTACAAAACTTTTTCTTTCACATGTTAGTGAGCGCTTCACCAAATAAATGGGAAAATACAGCATAAATGTTAACGCTAAAACACAGAAGTGGAATCGCACTGTTCTGGCTTGTCCAGCAGCTTGATTTGGTCCTCGTCCGTCGTCTCGTAGTGTTTCTTCAGCAGCTCCAGCTCTGCCGCCTGAGCCCTCTGGTCACAGCCAAACAACAACGACAACAACAACAACAACATCAAAACAACCAACAAAGAGTTGAGAAACTGGCCTAGAAAAGGACACCAGTGCAATGAGCATTCATGACACACATACACACACACACACACACTCACACACACACGCACATACACACACACACACACTCACACACACACACACACAAAAACTATTTCAAATGTTCACGTGTCATATGTGGAATGTGAAAAGTGAATACTTGCATTTTCATACAAAGCCTCAACGGTCTCCAGGTCCACCACAGAGTTGTCCACAGTCAGAACGGCTTGAGAGGGAAAACACAGTACAGTAATGGATCACCATAGACTGTAAAATTGCAGCCTGGATAATTTACTTCATAGGCTGGATGTGGGGGGGCTGGTTGGGCATTAATAGGCCATGATGCGTACTTGGGGGTTTTGCCAAGAGACACTGTCATTAGGTGAAACGTGCCACATAAAAAAGCTTACACTGCACCGCGACTTTTTTTTTTTCCTCTTTATTTTTTTGAGGGGGTAGCATACTGCAAAAATATGTATTACAAACCCCCGACTGTGTACTGGAGGGGAAAGACGAAACCCAAGCTTTCACCCAGCTTAAAGCTGATGAAAGGACAGGAGAAACAACAAAATATCATCCTACATCCCCAGTATCCACAGAGAGATCTCACAGCTTCAGATCTGTGCCTCCAGACAATTTGCTTTTTGGGCTGTCTCCAATTGAATAAACACCAGCGAGAGAGAGAGAAAGAAAGAAAGAAAGAAAGAAAGAAAGAAAGAAAGAAGGAAGAAAGAGAAAGAACAAAACACGGGGTTAAGACAAAAGAAGAAGGGAAAAAGAGAAAAAGGGGAGTTTTTTTTTTGGGGGGGGGGGTGTAGAGGATGAACTGATATTGACAGAGCTTGACCGAAGCCTGTTAGTGCATGGGCAGCCAAAACACTCTGGCTTGTCTTCCTCTGTACAGAGACATGAGTGGCAGATTCCTGCTCTGTGGATGTACATATCAATTTAAAGGCCACAGCTCGGATGCTTACCACTGGGGTTTTCAGGCTCTGTGGGGGCAATGAGGGGGGGGGGGGGTGAGGAGTAGGAGGGCGGTGGGAAGCAAGATTAGTGCTTCACCAAACCAGGCAATCTGAATGACATTCATGCTTGCTCTGCTGTTTCCCATTAGGAGGTGGGGTTAAAGAAAAAGAAAAAGAAAAACGAAATGCAGCAAAGGTTCTGTGATTTTGACAAAAACAAAGAATGTGCTACTGAAGATATTTTACAGAGGCACAAGACATTATCGTGGTCCAGCCAGCAGGTCTGTAATGCGCTCGCTCACCTTGCCTGATGTCCTTCATCTCCAGATGAAGACTGGATATGAAGATGCCAACGGCTTGAGAGCGCTTGCTGTCCAAAAGCTTGACGATCTAGAAAAGGTTTGGAAAGCGCATATGAGGAAATTCTTTACCCTGTTTTCTGTTTTTTTTTTCTTGTTTTGTTTTTTTTGTCTTTCAACCTCTGAGCTCCAAAGGTTAAACAATGGACAAAGCTGCCACAGTGGTTTATTGCAAAACATATTCTCTCCCCTTTCTTAAGCATGGAGGGGGGGGGGGGGGTAGAGTATAGCAATGGAAAGTCCGTTTTCCAAGCCAGGCATAACAACAAAATGATCACATTTCTCAAACGGTCTTAAGTGTTTAGGAGGAAATATGCACTCTGGGTTCTCCTCCAGTCCTCTTTATTTACAAATTGAACACAATTATGTTAATTCAGGGGAGAAATTACAGAGCCAAGTGCAGCATCCTGTTATTAAAAACTGCGAAGACAATATATTCTCACTGGGCCGAAGCATTAACCAGCAATCTCCCTACATCAAACACGGACCATTCTGGGCCAGACCTCGACTGTCAGCAACTTTTATTCGCTCAAGGAAACGACTCGGAACGTGGAGGATGCCGATAGAAGCGCTGCCTTTCCCATGACCAACATTTTGCAGTGACGAGGCCGACAACCATCTTCGTTTTATCTCCCACTGCCAGCATTTTAAAATACTTTCAATTTAATGTCAGGATGCGGATTCCTGGTTACATTTTTAGTCCACAAATCTTCGACTGTCTTTAATAGACTCTGGATGTTTTCTATTTCTTGTTGTCATACATCATTGGGACACCTACTATAATTTCACCTCAGTGTTTTTGTAAGGAAACCTTTGGATCCATGACCTCTGCTGCACTCCCACTGTAAATTAGCTCATGACTAACTCATGACACAGTACATTATGTACACTACACCTTTTATGTTTAACATTGCACATATACCGACTACAAACAAACAAACAAACAAACAAACAAACAAACAGATAAACAGATAAATTTATCCGAGTTTGTTGACAAGGCTCCCGCTGTAGGCCTACAGTATTTGTGCAGCACAGGTGACTTTGCTCCGACTGTAAGCAATGCAAATTCAGGTTAATAGTCCCCCTAGTGGACACATATGTCACCACACTTTCTTGGTGTACTGTACATCAGTCGTGTTCTGACCTTCTTGGCCTTGTTTCTCCGCTCGTAGGCCTCCGAGAGAGGCTTCCGCTTGGTCTGCAGCGAAGTTTTGGCAAACAGGTCCTCGAACTCATGGGGGTCAACGATGTGCGGCTCCTCCAGAGAGTTCCACAGTGTGTCATCGCTGTGTGAGAAAAATACAGAAATAACAGAACGGGACAGAAATTAAGACACTGACATCCTGTCCCTTGATTTAACCAGACAGACACTGATGTCCATCTGGCTTCTTCAACAGTAGGAAAGAAAACCATGCAACCCTTTTTCAGTTCCAGAACGGTGGTGACTTGAGGGGGTGAGAAGATATCCCCCCCCCCGCCCACTCCTTATCCCACCCTGACCACCCCTTACCCCACCCTGACCGCATGACACTTTGGTTTGATTTCTGTCGTGTTGAAATGGTTCAGCTCAGCCAAGGACAGCCATAACACAGCCCTTCTTCACCCATTACCCCCCTCTGGCTTGGGCAAATCGCCCTGAGAAAGAGATGATATGTTTTCACACAAGGCATTGGATTACAGCACAGCAGGAAGAGAGAGAGAGAGAGAGAGAGAGAGAGAGAGAGGGAGAGAGAGAGAGAGAGAGAGAGAGAGATGGCCGCCAGTGCTGCGCGCCCACAGAAATCGATACCACCAGCAGCGGTCCTGGATGCTTTCCATCACCGCCTAGCGACCGGCCCGCCATGCAGACCTCAGGACGGCACTCGTCCCGAAAAACCTCCCAAGACGGTGGCTGCAAGAAGGATCTGCAAATGCTAGGTTCGCGTTTCGCCGAGGCTCAGACCGAGACGCGCCTGGAAAGTTGGGTAATGGGCGGCAGGACCATTTGCAGCCACATGGGCGACGCTTCTGTCAGTAACACCCCAACACTCCGCCATTTTGTGGTGCGGTGTGTTTGAGTGATCCCTAACGTGTTTATTGATCCTTATCAAACCCTCAGATCATGCGAGAAAAGAGCCCTTTTCCCATGAAAGCCTCTCGCCGAATACAATAAAAGTGACCGAAAATGAGTGGAAAGCAAACATGCCTTACCCAGGCTGTTTGTTGTGTCACTGACAAAAAATGTCTGTGGCCTCGGGCACATTATGATTTGCATAAAAACCCACACGCACAAAAATCTAACAGGGTGGCGGCTGGGGTCGGGCGGAGGAATTAAATTTGTCTTATAGGGGGAAAGAAACGGCTGATGCAAAGCAAGAAGAGACCTACTTGTTGTTGTCTTGAATCTGAATCCTTGTCCAATAGAGGGGCTTCATGGGACAAGAAGGTTCCAAAGCTGGCTTCCGGTGGGGCTTGTCCAGAGGTGAACTCAGGGAGAAACCAAGTCCTGGGGGAGGAGGGGGAGGCAGAGGGCTGCCAGCATGTGAGGGTGGAGGAGGTGGAGGTGGAGGAGGGGGACCAAATGAAGGCACAGGTGGTGGTGGTGGCGGTGGAGGTGGTGGTGGAGGTGGTGGGCCGGGGGGCCCTTCAGGAGCCTGAGAAGCCTCTGTACAGGAAGTGGACATCAGGGAACCAGGAAGTGGCGATGCTGGTGGTGGGGACAAGACCGTGGCACCTGGCGATGTCAAAGGTGATGATGACGATGTGGTCGAGCAGTCTGATTGGTGGAAAGGGGGGAGAGTAGAAGGCCCTTGACCTGGCTCCGTTTTCCCAGAGAGGCCTAGACTTAGTGAGGCGAGGTTCAGTTTTTTGGGAACGCTGTGAGGAATGTTTCTACATTCCTCATCCTCGGTGGGCTTGATGAAAGTCTCTCTGTCCGTCTGGATGCAAACAGTCCGGAAAGTTTTGGGCGGGAAGTCATCCTCGGTGGACACGCATGCATCTCGGAGGTCCCCGCGTGTGACTTCATCTTTGTCTTTCTGCAGCTCGGACAATGCGTCCTCAAGACGGGACACATTCTCCGCGTTCTCTCCACGGATTCGGAAGAGCTGCAGCTCAAAGTCTGCCTGTATGGACACACAGCAATTCGTAGTGAGTCAGTCAGTCATTATAATGGATAACAATTAATGGATTGTCTACGTTTGGCTAAAAAGGTTGATAAGTCCCCAACCAATCAGATTACACTGATCAGATTCATATATCTGAAGTAACATGTTGATTGGCTAGAATTGTAGATAATTCTGTCTGAGCCTCATTGCCTGTTTTTCATTACCAAACCCAAAACAAAGTGTAAACACTGGAATTGTCTTTGGGAGGAACAATTACTGGAACAGAATTTGATATAAAAGTAAATTGAGTTGGATTGGAATTGTGAACAGCGCCTTATTTATATAAAAAAACTCATTGACTACTGTAGCCAAGGAGACATCATCCAAACTTACTTGTAACTTCTCAACCTCCTCCTTGCATTCTCTCTTCAGCTGCAGGAGGGCTGCCTGGTGTTCTGAAAACATGTCAGAAACATTTATGAAAAGCCATACAGACTAATGATTTGTTTATCTATATCATGTAATAGTATTATTATATTATGGGTTACACAGGCGAACACAAAAAATGTCTCTGTAGGATTGTAAATAGCAAGTTGGCATACAAATTGGCACAGTTTCAGAGGTGTCCACAAGGGGGCACTAACAGCACTATTTTACTGAAAGTACAGTTTCTTTCGGCAACATGAACACTTCAACTTGTAAACAGTGTAGGTGGTTGAAATGTTTGTGTATCCTGCAGCGAGGAAATGTGAAACTGTGTGCAGAAGGAGGATACCCAGACACACCCCAAAACAGATGATAGTGAGACTGCCATAGCCCTCATCAGTCTGCTTATAGTCAGTTTTTGACCTTAACTTTACCTGTGACACAGCAAAAGTCATGCTCAACCCCGGGATTAGACTTGCACTTCTGTGCTCTTCTTCGGCTTACATCATAGTCTTGGAATCATCCTGCGCTCTCCCTATTGTTTTTAATGTTGCTGTCTCTTTTCTCTCTCCCTGTCTGTGCTTTCTGATGCATGCGCTATCACAGGAGCGAATGATTTATCTCCATGGGCTTTCCATCTCAATGCAGTATGCTAGTAGCATCCCCATACACTCTACTCATTTATTCTGTGCTCCCTATACTTGTACACTCTTGACTTTACACACTTTCTCTTGCATTTATTTTTGACTTGCACTCCCTTACTTTATTTGCGGTCACGCTCCCTCGATAAAGTCTCTGTGAGACTCCTAATCACACCATGTTCCAGGGCAGAGCCCAGTGCTGAACAGAGGGCGGAGGGGGGTTCTTGAGAAGTATTTGCACAGAACAGCAGTCAGGTGCCATGGCAGGGCAAACACTGTACAAAAACACTGTGCAAACACTGAGCAAACACTGACTCACAGCAATGCTAATTAGTATTGTTGAGGTGTCCAGTCCAGTCCAGTTCACAGGCTGATAATGAGAGGGCTCCTGCTGTGGCCTACCTGCTTCTGTGTACTTCAGCCCCACCTCTTCTTTGGGCTTTGGTGGGGGCCAGATGGCCTGCAGGCGCCGGGGCGTTCTCTCCTCATGGTCCGCAGGGGAGGAGTTCTCCGACTGGAGGTAGAAGAGGGAAAAAGAAAGGGAGAGATGTAAACAAATAAACAACAAATAAAAATCTTTACGCATTATTTACAACACATGTGAAAACAGGAAAACATGGATGAAATGGCAAATAATCTACTCTACTCTGAAAAAAAAAATAAAATAAATTGAATACAAGAAAATATTATGAATCAAATGGGCCCCAAATCCAATTTATTGTAAAATAAAAAGGTCTCGTGAAGTCGCTAGATTAACTCTTAACTCTTTTTCATTGAGTTTTGCCTACTTTGGAGTTTGTCTTTGGTGAGTTTCTCTCAAAGATGGCTCTCAGTGTTTCTTGGTCGCGACGAATCTTCCTCTTCACAGCTTCCAGGTCTGCCCTGTCTAAGGTGGGCTTCTTCATTGGCTTCGGGGTGAAAAAGGCCTTGAAGGCATCAAGTGCCGACTCCGGCCCTGTGGGTTTCTTGGTCTCCTCAACTGGCTTGGAACCAGCAGGAACCGATTCCACATCCATCATTGTCTCACCATCTTTCTCCTTGTCCTCCTCCTCTCCCTTGTCTTTCTCCTTTTCCTCTTTCAGCTGGTTTTCCACTTCATGTCTGACCTCCCCTTCAACACTCTCGCTCCCAGTCTGACTCTCATCCATCTGTCTACGCTCCTCTGTCTTCTCCTCCACCTTCCTGCCCTCCAGGTTCAGCAGCTGGGAGAGCTGCTCCAGGAAGCTTCCCTTGGGTTCTCCGAGTCCCCCTATTGCATGCTTCTGTTCGGGGAACAGGCCCCTCCTGAAGGGCTTTGGCCTCTGGTCCTGGGGGACCAAGGGTTTGTCTATGGCCTCCTTCTCCTCACCTGCTGATCCTCTCTTGAGGAGGACTGACTGCAGCTGTACAGGCTTCTTGTGAGGGTCGGTAGAGGAAATGGCATCAAGTGTTGGTGACACTACAGGACACACAGGGGCGGAGGTTGTATCTACCGCCATATTGTCTTTCCCTCTTTTTTCGTTCTGTTCTGTTCGATCTGTTGTCTCATCTTTTCCACCTTCTTCTGTTTTTTTGCGCTCAGGGCTCTCAGGGTTGCTGACCTCCTCTACTGATGGACGACTTGTTTCATACATACTTTGAGCCAGGCCCACGTTGGCCCTCATCTTTGCATCTGAACCAGAGACCACACTGCTGTCTCTACTTGGACAATCTTCAGTCGGTGCCACTTGGGCCATGCTGCTGGTTAGTGGGTTCTTGTCTGGGCTGAACTGTCCTGTCCCTTCAGAGGTTGGACTGAGATGATCAATGAACTCCTTGCTACTGGTTGATACATCTGAGGAGAATCCCTTTGCTGATTCATCTGGTTTCTCAAGGCTGGCGGCACAGGCTTCTTCTTCACTTTTTACATCCATTTGCAGGCCTGTGACGGAACCTCTGGCATTGGCTTCATCGCTGATATCGTTCATAGTTATTTCAGGAACTGCGATGGCTGTAGAATTATCCTGATGATTTGGAGAGGTTTTGTTGAAGTCAGAAAAAGACTCCTTACTCGCAGCAGATTCTTTGTTGCTCTTGCTGTTCCCAAGTGGATTCATAGAATTAACATGAGGAAATTGCTCTGGCTTGCTGCTGCTTTTTGTAGGTTCATCCTGGTATGTGTTGTCTGAGAGATTTTCACAAACCAATGGAGCATTCAGATGATCATTTGATCTTCCTTCAGTATGGGCGATTCTTGCCTCCTGAGTATTGCTTTCATGAGAAATGGCCTCATTAAATTTACCAAGGAACATATGGTTATTTGAGTTGCTTCCGGATAATTTGTGATTGTTTGCATCACTGCCTTCATCTTGACCACTGGTGTTTTTCTGACTTTTGTCTGTGGGCTGATTCTTATACACCATATTTAGACAAGTCTGGTCTTCTCCGATGCTGTCTGCAAACTCACCAAGCTCTTTTGACTCTCTCATTCCATCAGAGATAAATTCTTGCTTAACCTTTGGGCAGAGGTTAGCTTGTTCATTTGTTTCAATACAGTTCTTGTGGATTTCATGAGGTTTATTGAGAGTGAGGTTGAACTGTCGAGGTTCATCAACTACGAGGTTGCCAAGAGATTTGGACTGTTGTTTTGTGAAACTCTCCACTGCTCTCTCTTCCATCCTGTCTGCCATTTTCTTGTCGGCAACTTCAAAAACGCCATGCATCTCTGAGCATGAGTTTGGCTGACTCTGGGGTTGACTTGGACACATGGAGGATCTATCAGATTCAACAAAACCTTCTCCGATTTCCATTTCTTCGCTTATCGTTGGAGTCTTTCCATTCAGGCCCATAGCATTTTGTCTTTTCACTTCTCCCTTCCTCTCTTCCTCTGGTGTCCGCGGCTCGTCACTCCATCCCATGGTCTTGGCTGGGTCATCCACATTCCTGACACGTGAATCTTTCTCGGATAGGGTTCGGAAAAATGTCAGCACTCTCTCTTCAGCCACGTTAGTCTGTCCCCCTGTGTCGGCCCGTGTAAACATGGTAGCAAATTTGTCAAGGAGAGACACAGGGGCAGAATTGCCATGAGTGGCTGGATCAATTTCCATGTTTGATGATGAGTACAGTGTGTTAAAAGACGTCACTCATATCAGGACAACATTAATATCTGGTGATACAAAGATCTCAATTTCCTGGAAAACCAACGTCAATCCACATGCACTAAATTCAGATGACAAGGTTAATCCCACATAGCAAAACAATTCTTTCTTTTTTCTGGAAAAATGTCCACCACAGGCAAAAAAAAGATCCATCTAAACCCTCCTATGCTTAAGTAGTCACAGTCAATGGCTCACCATTCCAAATCAAAAACCTTTAAAACATTTTTAAGAGGGTGCTAGATTCCTGATAGTCTTCGAAACATCTCTCCGTCTGTGTGCAAGTTTCCAGAAAGTTCCTCGCCAGGAAAATCTGGGCTGTCAGCTGCCACGCAGAAGCCCGTTGTGGTTGAGGAGAAGTGAGTCAGAGACTGAGGTCAGCCTCTGGGGGAGTGCAGAAGGATGTCTGCTACTGGTCCTTTTGCTACAGTGATTCTCCTGTATTCTCCTGCATTGTTTAAAGAGGTCCAAGAGCTGTTTGTCCAATGACTACAGAGGAGCTGGTGGGCATGATTATTGGAGCACGTCCCGCGTGTCGTAATGTAGACCCATACAGATGCCCGCACAGACCCACAGTAATGCACAAGCTCTCCTCCTGAGCCCTGTGACCAGGATGTGTGGCTACACTCGAGACAAGAGCTGGAGAAGAGAAGCACACCACACCCAACTAGTGCTGGCACACACACACACACACACACACACACACACACACACACACACAAACACACACAGTACAAACACAGACATACAGTACAGTAAACACACACAGATGGAGTCAGATAGCTGATCTGGGAAGCATGTCGGTGGACCAGGAGGTCCCCCCTAGTGATCAGGACAAGGGCACTAATCATGGTGATAAGCCATTCAACCTGGCCCCACCCATACCTCACGTTCCCAAGTAAGCCAATCAGGAAAAGTTGTTTTTACTGTATTTACAGTAACATGAAGTAAGTATATACAGCATTACATGTAATTGCTAAATCCAACACTCAGAACAGCACATACTGACAGTCCTTTATTTTGTACAGCATTGCTCTGTGTACTGAATAATAATTTATTTCTGCATAAATAATGCAAGCAAGTAATGCAGCAATGCAAGTGTGTGATCTTTGGCAACAGTGATGTTATTAGGAGAACATTCTTTATTTAACTATCATTTATTGTGTGTGTGTGTGTATGTGAGTGTGTGTGGGTGTGCGTGCTTGTGTGTGTGTGTTTGAGAAAGAGAGAGAGAGAGAGAGAGAGGGTTCATAGGGTTTCTTTATATGTTGTGCAATAATTATGTATCATGTCATCACTTTGTATGTGTAAACATGCTGATGAAAGATCAATAGAGAAGTTTAATGTGAGAGAGTGAGTGTTCAAAATGTCCATGCCTTTCGATCTAAATGCTTCTAGAAGGCTCAGCAGATAAGGTAAATATCCTCTCAGTAAAACCTCGCTTTAAAAACAAACATTTACCATTCAGCACTTCTCTTCATGGAAAGGTAAGGCCAATTCTACACGGCCAAACTGTATGTCAGTGGCAAGCCTTCAGCAGAGTGAACTGGGAGACAAAATATCCTTTAAATCAGCTTAAGAGCCAGGTACTTGCTTTAAGAAAGTGCAGACAGCTGGCGATCTCCATAACACTTCTGACCGGGGCGGATGAACGCTACGTGTGCGAGCCCACTGACACAGCTAAAACCCCAGGCAAAAGCCCAGTGTAAGCACAAGTTCAGTTCAAGTTTAAAAACCAATAAATAGTCGATGTGTGTGTTCTGCAGAACTGATATGGATAATCACTGGGTGACCTTAATTTATTTATTTATGAATGTCCAGTGGTCACAGTTTCTTTCAAAGTACACATCCTGCTTGTGGTCAGTCTAACTTGGGTCCAGACTATATTTCCCATCTTTGCCATTGTGAAAAGAACACTATTAAGACTGCACACTTGAGGACCGGATATATAATGGTAATTTTATTATTTTTTTTTCGTTTCTTTTTCTTTTACTTCAACCAGATATGCCCCATGGATCAAATTAGCTGTGCTGTCCCACAAACCACCTACTGTGTTACTGGTAACAACTTTTGCTCTGCATTTTCTCACCACTACCTACCTGGCACATAGCCCAGAGCTAAAACTTCTTTGCACAAATATTTTATCTTAAAGATAGATCCTATGATCTTTTAGAAACAAATTTAATTGAGCTGAATTAAGTCCTATTTTGAGCTGATATTGAGCTGAATTTAGTCCTATTTTTTGTCCTAAGGGAGTTTCAGGTGAATTAAATCATTATCTTAACTTAGACTCCAATGAAATAGTCCATATTGTCCACATCCAATTAGGTCCAATATAATTTCATCTTAAGATGTTAAAATACTGTAAACTTCTGTGAGACAAAGACAAGCTTGTTGTAAGACGTCATTGCCTTTCCTCCATAACGCCTTCAGCAGTGCACTTCTTCCATGTAGCCTTCATGTTATTGATACTAACTACAGCTATAATAACCTCCCTTCCTGAGGTCCCAGCTCTAGCAGACTGCCTATTAGACCGCAGATTATTATTACACAACTCATTATTAAATACTGAGGCAGGAGGATTATGAAATACTTACAACAAATACTGAGTCAGGAGAGAATGGAGCATCGCTGATGATGTCGTGCTCTGGGGGAGTGATTCTGAGGAAGTCGGCGTGGTTGAGCTCGGAGGCCTGGGCTACTGACTTAAAGTAGGACAGGGAAACATCCAGATCAAGGTGCCAGTCGTCCTCCTGGTTCAGCAGCATCTCCTCTGTGGGGGATAAGAGGAACACATAACCAGTCTGTTGTTAAAGAAAAGAAAGAAAAGAACAGGAAAGAATAGAATAGAAAAGAAGAGAAGAAAAAAGAGATTGGTCACATAGGTTCACCACATGTAACCACACAATGATTCAATGAGGTCAAAAAGGCCCTTTTAGTTTTTAGTGGACGTGATTCCCAAGCATTTCTTGTTCAGATGGACACGGATCTTCCCCCTGCATATGTTTTCTGTTATTCTGTAAGGGGTGAGGGTGGAAAGAGAGGATTGGGGTTTGCTGAAGATTGGGATGCTAATTTGAGGCCTGGACTGACTGACCTCAGTCATCCAAATAGCATTCTGAAATTCCAAAGAGCGCTTGGGCATTTCTCTGCGTCCACTGGGTTTATTTTTGCTTGGACGGCTTTTTTCCTGACAATCCAAAGGGCTTGAGCTTGGGCCTTAATCAATAGATGGAGGCAGGGGTTGAATAATCAAATTGCTTGGTTTCTTGCCGAAACACACAGAACTTAAAGTTAAACTATTGTGTACTCTGTGTCAGCTTTCATTCCCAACTCCATGAGAAAATGTACAGTTACCCCAGAGAGTTCATGGCTTGGCCTCAGGCAAACTCTAAAGAGCACAGGACCACAACGCCACCTTCTGGACACCATGTGCTACTGCAGCATGGTGTCTGTCTACAACAGGCCCTTGTAGGCCAGTGTGAACTGCTAGTTGGACCTATTGAAAACACCCCTGCTTTAATCGCACGTACCAATACCAATGATGGTAGGCATGGCAACACAAGATCAGTGCCCTGCACACAACATCCAATCAATCCATGGTTTTACAGTAACAGACAGGGATCAATACCCATGTAATGATCTAAATACTGCAGCTCCCAAGTCCAATCCTACTACAGCTGAAAATGCGGTACCTCAAATGAACCAAACTGGTTGGGGCATCCATTTGACAAGAGGAATGTAGTATTCAAAAAAACAACATTCAAGAAGACACAACACGTTTAAAGTATTAGCAGCTGACAGTTTTTTTTCCTCTTATATCTGATTAAATCTGATTTCTTCACACTCACTTACACCATATTTTAAAACCATACTTTAATATCTGAATACATAAACAAGCTGGTCAATGATATTTATAAAACAAACCAGATCAGTTCTGGTTCTTGGATCCAGCACTTGGTCCTCTTCCTCCAATAGCATTGTGAGGCGCTGTGGTGGCCTACTGAGCTATTTTCAATCATCCTTTCATATACTAAACTGCGACTGGCACTGTAAGTAAGCTATGAAGTCCAGTGCGGGCAGTGGTAGGCCTTGGCTACCCAGGCGACCAGATTTCTTAAACCTCAGCTGACACGTCTGCCGGGCCAAGTGGACGGCTGCCCGACACTGAGCCTGTAACATTTACACCCCCCCCCCACACACACACACACACACACACACTCTACCACCCTGCTTTACTGGTGAGAGAAGA
>JASCQY010000048.1:4486781-4497578 GCA_030264315.1 Sardinella tawilis
CAACACCCCCCCCCCCCCAAAAAAAAAAAAAAAAAAAAAGCTGGCAAACTAAATGTTAGTGCGCAGCTCGAAATGCATGCAGTGTGTGACCTGGGCATTAAGAAGCAGGTTTGAAGAGGCCCCAAAGAAATGAGCCATTATAGCCATCTAAAATGTAATGAGCTGTTTGGGCTGATGGATCTGGTGAGCTTCACACTCAGATGACAGCAAGCAAACAGAGACCAGTGTCCTCATGTCAACCCAACGTGTGGAAATGGACAATTGATTCCAGCGTAACTATGGGTGCAATGGCATGTAATCAAATACACACGTAAACACACACACACACACACACACACACACACACACTCTCTTTCTCTCTCTTTTTCTCTCTCTCTCTCTCTCTCTCTCTCTCTCTCTCTCTCTTGCAAAGGGAGTGGCACACAACCACACATCCACCCACTCAGTGTGTCTATAGACGTTTTTGTCTCAGTCTAATCTCAGTGGCCGTAATCCCATTGCGGAGGTTGCAGGTCAGTGATGGTTAAAGGGGATTTTCATTTACTGAGCGGCGCATGAGGTGGCAGCTGCCAGCAGCTGCTCTGACGTCTGACTGGGCCAAAACAGGTTGCTTTGTTAACCTGAAGGGCACACACACACGACATTGACACGCATGCACACACACACACACACGACACTGGCGCACACACACACACACACACACAGCTCTCCCTCTGTCTTTCTGCCTCTCCCAGTACGCCTAATTACATCCATCTCAAGTGCATATACACACACATAATCTGTGTAGGCCCTGCACAGAAATATGCATACACTTGGGACAACAGTGTCTGCAATATCTCATAAAAATATCTACAAGCATGGTTGCACCCACACCTACAGCTATTGCAAATATGCAAAAATATATTTTGCATATTTCAGGAACTAAAGTAGACAATGTTGATATAATCGACATGTGGAAGATTCATCAAATAATTTAGTTAAGCCATTAAATTATGTTCTCAAACTTCTGGAAAATGTGATTGTGCAGAATTCACTGCTTTGATCACTGTATGCAAGTATGATACCTGCTAATGACTGATTAGTACAATAGGTTAAGAGAAATTGAATAACAGCGAGACCCATTTTACAAGCAAACAAATGTAACATGTAACAAGCAAAGGAGGTCCTGTTTCGATGTCTCCTTCACCAGTACCTGCTGTAATAAGGGCAAAGGCCACTTGGAGTCTGGGAGTAGGGATAAACACACGAGAAGACTCCGGCCAACAGTGAAGGGAACGAGTAGGAAATCATATTATTTAACAGAGAGAGAAAGAGAGAGTGGGAGAGAGTGAGAACACAGTGGTCGGTGTTCAGTCTGTGAGTGACCTGAATACATCGGTGCTGACGAGACCAAGTAGCTGATTCATGGGCCTCAAGAATAATGATTATTTCTCAGGGAAGCAGGGATTGGTTGACAATGATTAAGTACGAGATTAGAGCAACTATTCTTATCAGTCAGTGTGGCAGCCTATATCCTTGAAGGGTAGAGGAAATAAATATGACAATTTGAATTCTCGAAATGTACAGCGATAATGATTGAGTATCAGAGACTATTAGAACTATTAACAGGAATGGTACGTCACTCTTGAACACTCAATGTTGTAAGTTTTCATTGGCTCTTTATTTTGAAATTTCTCTGAAGGCAATATTGACCTAAAGTTTTGTTTTTTGATCATAACAAAGAGTCAGTCTTCCTCTTATCAACTTTTGAAGACGATTCGGAAGTCCACATTTGTACTGTATGTCCACATTTTGCACTGGTAGTTATAAGTACAGTTTACCTCCCTGAACAACAACAACAACAACACAAAAAAACAACAAACAACCTCATGACCTTGGTGATGTAAACTCCTTTATACCCCACTTGAGCAGCAGGGACACACTACCCTCCCCACACACACCTCTCCCTCTCTAGACACCAAGCATCATCAGGTGAATAAGCCAATTTCCCATGCCTGAGCACTCCTTCCTCTTCCTCTCCATGTGACTACTGACAGCGAGCTACTGCTGTCTTTGATCACGCATTCCCTATTAAAACACCCACTCAGGCAGCCAGTGATGCCCTCTCACAAGGGGTGTGTGTGTGTGTGTGGGGGGGGGGGGTCTTGACCCCAGACAAAGTAGAAGAGTTGAAAGTTGTCTAAAGCTCCCTACCCCTGTAGACCAGACTGAATTCCTCAAGCTCAACTTTGACCTGACAGGGTCACATGGCGATCACAAAAACAGGAACCTCTCGTGGGTGAGAGACGGGCCGTTTCTGCTCGATGGGGTTCTTTGGGACTAGGAGGGGAATTAATCAATTATTCTACCCCATATTCCATGCATGCAGGGCATAGCAGGCATCACAAGATCCAGGCTTAGCATTCCTACACACTTCAGTGGGCAGTCAGTATGAACGGGGGAAGCCAGGTCAATCCGGGTACATTATCTTCAGACCCTCTAAGCATCTGCCATCTCACACAAATCTGCGGTTTCAGACATTAGTGCTTAAAAGAGGATTGTGTTACGCAAGACCTGGGTTGCATAATTGTACATATATGCTGTCCCCCCCGACCCCCCCGACCCCCCCCCCCACAGTCCTTTTTAAGCTTGTGTCTCTTACACTATTGTCTTACAGTATGTTTGGCATTTGAGAGAAACCATGACCTGTTGGCATATCCTATTACTAGAGGGTCAAGCTCAGCAGGTGTCTAACAGGGACACCATGTGTTGAAGCAGTGACAACTCTGCCAATGCTTCTGACTGGGAAAGGAAAGTCACTGGTAAGAAAGTGTTGTGTGAAGCACGGGCTTGTGTGTGTATGTGTGTTTGTGTGTGTGTGTGTGTGTGTGTTCACCAACCTGCAGTAGGCACGGGTGGCACAGCTGGGCCTCTCTGGCTGGTGTCGTTCAGCTCAAGCCTCGATGGAGACCTGCTGGAGCTGTGCTCATCCCCCCTCTCCCTTGCTGCTGCTGCTGCTGCAGACTTTGCTCTTCCTGCGGTGGCTTGTTTGCTCTGGCTCTTGGCCTCCTGTGGAGCTCCACTCTGCAGCAGCAGCAGGGTGTGAGGCTGAGGCGTGGGGCTGGACAGGCGGGACGAACACGGGGACAGCAGAGGCGACAGGCTGCCTGGGGAACTGGCTGGGTTGGGCGTGGAGGCTAACAGGGAGCTCAGAGAGGGAGATGAGGCACTCTTCCTCCCCAGGCTGAACTCTCCACCTCTGGAAATCAGCACATTTCCGGGGCTCCGGCAGCGTCGATGGTGGTGGTGGTGGTCGTGCTGGAAAATTGGCCCCACAGGATGATCTTCAGAGAACTTCTCCATACTCTCCTCATCGAGATCCCACGTCGCCTCCTGGCCTTCGTCCAACAGAGGCCCGATGCCGCTCACGCCCTCCCAGTCGTCGTAGTCGTTCTCCAGCAACAGCCCGTCCAGCTGCAGGGCCCTCCGTAGACTGCGGTTCAGCTCTTCCCCCAGGGCTCGGAGCTCCTCCACGCGGATTTCTGACGCCTCCGTCCTCTGCTGAGGCACGTCTCTGTCTCCCCTCATGGATCCAAGGGAGGCCGAGTCACGCAAACTGCCCCTGTCTCTGGTCCAGTCTGAGCTGGTCCGGCTAACCCGTTGAATGATGCTCTCCACTTCCTCCATCTTGGCGGCGACCCTCAGCGCGGCGTCCTGGAGCTCGGACTCATCGTACCGAAACTCGGTAGGCAGGAGGGATGGAGGCTCTTCCTCCCTCGTCCCCACTCGAAACTGAGCGACCGGTTCTGCGGTATGCGGTGCGGTAGTATGCATCTCCTGGTCTGCTGGTGACGGCGTGGTGCCAAACCCAGTGTCGAGCAAACAGAGGTACAGTTCGTTGTCGTATTCAGAGTCCTTGCGGTGCAAACACACCTTTGATGACACAGAAATGGGCTCGTTTTCTGAAGCGCTCCAGCTCTTTAAAGCAGGCTGGGCATTGGTGAGGTGAGGCACTGGGTTATCGGCTGCCGGGCTGAGTTGTTTTTCCATTCCGCCAGATATTTCCGGAATCACAGAGCACTCAAAGCACTCAAAATGCTCCTTCTCCCCTGTGGTTGCGGCATCGCACGGTCCACTCGCGCAGCAGAACTCGGCGGCTGGGTCAAGCTTCTGACGGACCAGGCTCTGCAGGGTCTCTTCCACGTGAACAGAGTTCATTGCCCAGAGTTTCTTCAGCCTCCGGTCCCGAGCCCAGGTCCTGGGGCTTGTGGCAGTGGTGGTGGCGTTGGGGATGGTGGTGGTGGTGGTGGTGGCGGCAGTAGAAGAGAGGCTGCGAGCGAAGTGCGGACTGCTACTACCACTGCAGCTGACACAGTCCTGTCCTTCCCCTTGGGTTAGCTGTCGTCCAGCCTGACTCTGACCGCTCTCAAAGTCGTCGGGGGAGTGCAAATGTTTGGCGCCATGGTGGTTCCCCATGGCAACCTGATCCTGGCAGTCGGTGCACAGAGCCAACAGGTTGGCCAGCCAAGGTACTTCCACCACAGTGCCCACCTCCGCAGAGTTCGCCTGGCAGGACAGAACCTCCTTGACTGGTCCATCCTGACTTCCTCTTGCTGGCTCCTCCTCCTTTGAATGATGGCAAACCAGTTGCTGACCCTTGTGGGGAGAGAAGTGTTTCTGTGAGGAGGAGCTTTGACCCCTACGCATAGAGGGGCACCGACTGACCCAGGACCTCTCTCTGATTGGCTCATAGAGACGAAGGACTGTGTGGTTTCCTTCCATGATAGCCATATGTCTTTTATATGTTGTGGGATCTATGACACCTCCTCTTGCAAATGACTTCTCAAGATAGCATCCACATGAACTGCTGTAAGAAAACAAATATGAAAGAATTGTTAAATTACCCATTTTTCAGTTTTCTTTTGTTAATAAAAAATGATCAGGTTTTATTTTTTGCTTTTATAATATTACATTTTCTATACTCTATTTAAAACTAAACACTGTGCATAGCATGCCCCCGCGGTGACCTGGACTGGAAGGCGACTGTCTTACATGCACCTTGACCTGACGGGGTATTCCCTGGTGTGTCCTCATTTAGCATCACTTCTGTCAAAGAGTATCTGCTAAGACCGTCTGCCTCACCATAACAAACAGCATGTGGATAGAGAAGACAATGACGGACGGAATTTTAAGGTATAAATATGTAGGCTAATTGTACATGCTATGTCACGGTCCACACTACAGGGCTATAAAAGAACATAGTGAACTGTGCCAGATGGAGTAACGGAGACAAATACTTTTCATGCGCGATACAAGGACAATTATTTTATACTTACTATGCAACAGAAACACACAGACAGTAAGCTATTAAATAGCCTGTAGTGTAGTAGGCTACTGTGAATGCAACGAACCAAAAATAATTAAAATCCTATTTCAAAGTCTAAAAACTGTCAACCTTCATCATACTGTGACCACAGAAGCTACACAACAAGGTGTATGTTATTAACACGACGAAAACTTCTCAGCAATTAATTAAATGCATAAACTTGTAAAATAACAGTGAGTAATAGTGAAGGGCTGTTTGCGCAAACACTTACCTTAGTATGTTCGGTGATGCATCCTTCATATTCCCGGCGCTCAGATCGCAAAACCATGTCAGTACGGTCTCACATGGCAGCCCTCCCATAGAGTGACAGACTACTGCCCGACCAATCCTCTTCGTTGTGAAGTATTTAAAGGTTTCCAATTGGGTAGATGTCTTAATCCAGAGCCTGTGGCCCGTGTGACAGGTATATAAACAACCAGGCAGACGGAGAACTGGATTTAACGCTACTTATCCCCCAATCTGTGCTGTGACCTATCTTATTTTGAAACGGCCTCTGATCTCAACCTGAAGACATAACTTTCACGGAGAATGAGTGGTGTATACGAGTTTACAATATTGCCTTTTCAAGTTTGTTATCTGGAGAAAATGTCTTCTTTTAAGAAGTCAGCATTGTTGGGGTTTCTTATTTATCGAACCTTAACGGAGAAAGTATAGGCGTACTGTTTCTCAGTCATTTCTCAAGTGAAATAGACTATAGGCTACATGAGCGCACAGCCATCAAACCTCACACGAGGGCGCAAAGCCGCGCGCGCATGTGTAGGCTATAGTGTGGGCTATGCGCGCGGCTCTACTACGCAAAACTCACCACCAAGTGTCGCTAAAGCATTTAAGAACTGATAGTTCTGAAATTGCAACCTGACTCTGCGAAATCACTGTGGAGAGGTGTGTGGAGTTCGGACATTAGTTTCTGTGGACATGTAATTTAATGGGAAAGATTAAGCTCGCAATATTGTTGTACTTGCCGATTTGAAACAACAACAACAACAACAACAACGATAACAACCTCTGAATCGCTCATAATAGAATTCACCACATTGTGGTTCTGATCCAGTGAATCAGCAGTGGGCTAGATGGATCCATAGACTATTTGTGTCTTTAGACTACCCTTTCCATTTGGTCATTTGGTGCAGCAAAGTTTTGGCTGCTAGAACATGCAATCCCGTATTGTAGCCTAATATTAAATCAGTCAGTGACACAAAATGGAGAGCAATAGAGTGAGTTATTTCACCTGCATTTCTGCCGCATTTCTGGTCAAGTCAGAATATTGCCATTTTTGCATTTTGAACAAATTAAATTTTCTACGGAAAAGCCCATCAAATAGAGCATCATATCCCGTGGTCGGCGCAGGACGTCCCCCATGAAGAGCGCCGCCAGGATAGGCAGTGTTGGCTTTTGAGTGACAGTCGGGGGCGCGGTAGTGGGTTTGTCCGGTCTCCCCTATATGGCTGTGGATTAGCTCTATGCTAATATCGGCAGGAGAGGAGAAGCACCGCGTCGCTGCGTGTAGTCAGTGGTGGCTCTCAGAGTCCAGGGAGACTCCTCGACAGCCATGGCTGAGGGTGGAGACGGGGAAGATGAAATTCAGTTCTTAAGAACTGTAAGTAGGCAAATGCAATTCGAATCAACTGCGAAGTCGCTTGCTTTTCATGTGGACCAAGTGCATTTTGTGCGTTTGTGCGGCGTAATAGGCTACATTTATGAAGCATCAGCTGGTTTACCTTAAACACCGGGACTAAAGCTTGCATTGCTCCTTTCATTGGGCTATAACAACGCGCAACTTGTTACACATTCCAATGGACTTACTGCGGATTAACACTATGCCAACTTTTAAAATTACTTGATTCTTTGAACTTGTCGGAGTGGACAGTTCCGAAAACGCGCTTGTCGCCAAAGCTTGTGGTATGGAATTTAAATGAAGCCACCATCTGCAGGTGCTGGGGCGAATAGATAAAATAGAGAGAAACATATAGAGAGATACCTTCGATGTATGTAAAGGCTGTTGTGAAAGTTAGACAAACTACTGTAAATGTTTGGGAATACACAATTTGCAGTTTTTTTGGAGATCCTTTCTAGAATGCTATCTAGTTTATCAGGTGTCAGTTAACACTAACGGTCTACATATTAGTGGTAAACGTCATGTGAGAACCAATAAACAATTTGAGCTGAAGCAAGAATGGCATGATTTGCACTTTCTGAAGGCACGGTATCATATCTGTGTGTGTGTGTGTGTGTGTGTGTGTGTGTGTGTTGGACATACTGTTTAATAGCCATTCATTTGCATAACCGTACAGGATAGTGTATTACCTTCCTTAATGCTTTTCTATTTATGTGGTTTGACGCAGATTAGTTACAGAGATGAACGAGAGCATAGCAATAATGTTGTAAACGATAGGATGGGAAAGATCGCATGGTGTTAAGTCTGTTGGTAAGCCTGTACATGTAAAAATTGAAAAATGCCGTCTTGATTGATCTAAATTCGCTTGAATACAGTCATTTCACTCCAAATCGAACCGTCTCTTTTGTGACCAAGGTGAGTTTTGCCTGGCTTCACCTCTTTGAGATGACATTGCAGTGGTTCTGAAAAATATGGATTTTTTTGGTTGGACCCACCGCAGTTACTACTATTTTTTCTTCTTATAAGAATTGTGAACGAGTTACATCATAGCGGCGAAATGAAGTTGTGGTCTGAATATTAATTTACTGCCGATTCGAAACCAAATGGATTCCTTAGGGATGCGCAAGTGGTCATTGACAGCCCATAGTATTTAACGTGCCCTCTGCACTGACCCGCGATGCTCGGATTCCCCTGTCACAATGGCATGCTGATAATTTGATGACAAGGCAATGTATGTATACTACAGTATACTACTGTACTCTGTACTGAACATGCAGCAACACAGAAAACCAAAACTGCTTCACTGCTTCAAAGCTGACGTGACAAACATCTCATCTTTACTAGTGAGATTAGTTTTGTGACGTGTGTTGTGTGACCTGTGATGTGGTGAAAATATCTGGTTAGTCTGTTTTATAAACCTTTTTTTGTGGATATGATGGTGGAGGACTAGGTCTTGCAGATAAGATGTCACTTTAATGGGCAAGGGAACTGTTGTAACATGGTGGATAATACAATTTGGCTTTTTTTGGCATAATGTTAACAGATCTGCCTATTCATCATAGAGAAAGTTGGCTGGTAAACAGTGATTAAGGCGATCCGTTGCCATTGCATTGTTGAAAATATGATCTGATAGTTCTGAATATGGTTTACATGATGTAGTGGCTCTCTGTAACTTTAAACCGCTGAGCGGTGATGTTTGTCCTAGTTGTCAATAATAAACATGCAAACATACTTGCTCTAAGATCCCTGGATCACCAGGTATGCAAACTCTCACCTTATCACCTTGCTGTTGAGGAGCTAAAGCTGGAAGGCTGGCTGCCACATCTACTGTAATGACAGCTGTCAGAACGCAGCACTTTCTAAAGACGCTAATAAGATGGATTGCCTCTTTTTTAGGGTAAATATGGTCCTATCATGGGTGTCAGATTTTCCTCTCTTGGACATAAAAGAGGCTGTCATGGGGAGGTTAATTACCAAACTCTGGTGGAGTTTGCCATAGCCGTCATGGTTGGGGAGCAGAAATGAGATGATGTATGCTTTTCTGAATGAGGGATCTTGCTCACACAAGGTTTTTTACCAGCCCAGCCAACCAGCACATCACTGAGCCTCTGAATCTCAGAAGTTTGGGAGGGGAGGGGTGGGGTTGGCGAGACATATTTCATGAATATTTAAAAGGATGAAGTTTTATTGTTCAAATTTCTCCATTGGCAAGGACTTGCTATCTCCCCAGTCTGAGACATTAGTGTGGCTAATGGTGAGAGAAGAAAAGGAACTTCATGAATGGGATAGATCCCAGTATTCAAAGTGTTGTCAGGGCAGCCATTTGCAGAGCTGGTCCAACCCTCCTGCTGACCTGCCAGCTATGGCAAAGTAGGCCTACAGAACATGGCAAACCCATAATATATCAGTAACTTATCTCCTGATTTCCCCCCTCTTTGGATACTATGGACACACTGTGGCCGTAATGATCATTAGACATTCAAACATTAGATGTGTTGACTGTTGTACTCTAAGCAATGGAGCAGAGTTTTTTCACCTGTCCTTTTGCTTTCACCAGGGACTTTATGTATGAGTTAGTTTAACCACAGTTTTGACCAACTTTAAGTAGGCATTATGTTTGGCCAAAATGGGAGAAGTCAACACTAAAGGGGAATGCCCAACCTACAGTACTACAATGGTAGCGGTGGTCGAGTACTATGAGCTGCCAAAAAATGAACCGAAATGGTAAATAGCTGAATAGCCTAACCCTGTTGTGCCTTTTGATATAAAGTAGTTTTGTAGTAGTTTGTAGTTTCTTCTGAAATGTTTTTGACGAAAAATACAGTATGTTAAAGTGCCCATTTACCTAATTTGCGGAGAAAATAGAGCTTGCTGAAGGTTATGAGTCATGCTGTTTATGTTACTTCCTTTAAGACTGGGCCTGGGTATCTCTGCAACCCTTGGGCCCCCCCCCCCCATCCCCCCCAACCGCCACAACCCACAACCCATTGCGCCAGCCCCCAGACATTTCAGTCATAAACAGGAAGAACATACATAACCTTTACATTCACCCAAGGATCTGCTGACTTGGGGCCAGCTGCTGACTTTGGACTTTGGTCTTGATCTGATCCGATCCGGTGGTGGAGGACCAGGACCAGATATGAGCCAGACCTGGGCCAGAACCAGTGTCTCCCTTCCTGGGCAGGCACTTTGAGTCACTAGCTGTACAGTAGCAGTAGGCTTATTTGGAGTTTATGTTGTTCTGGAAGCCTTCAACATTCCAGCAGACGACTCCAGGGTTTAAAATTAGACCCTCCTCAAGACCCAATGCTTCCACTGCATCGAGTCCTTTGGCACTGGATGTTTTGCGAAGGGGGCCATTGCGTCAGCTAGTCAGTGTGTACCACTGACATTTTAACACGGTTTTTATTGGGATCAGTGGTATTTACAGATCAACAACATGCTACCACAACGTTTGATCAGACATTAAAAAATAATTGACTGGCGAACACTGGGAATCAAGTCCCCTTCAGCCAGAGACTCGCTGTGGCTTGCCATGCATTTATGGTAGAAAGCCACAATATCACAGGCTAGTTGTTGGTTGTCACTTCTGTCCCGCTGTGGACACAGCAGACCCAGCAGACACACGGCAGTCGCCCACGTCCATGGCGAAAGGGCACCAGATAGCTGGGAGAGCACGGTGGTGCTCTTGAACTCTGCAGCTAATTTAGAGATTTTGCAGGGAGGATGGACTCAAGGGATCACAGCAGCGTTTTTTTAAAAGTAGCCCCACCCCCCTCCACCCCTCCGCCCCCCGCCAACTTCCCCCTACCCCTCC
>JASCQY010000048.1:4565177-4579910 GCA_030264315.1 Sardinella tawilis
AATAATAATAATAACAACAACAACAACAACAATAATAATAATAATAATAATAATAATAATAATAATAATAATAATAAATAATAATAAGAACAATTGTCAGTTATCATCAGACTTTTATGTTGAAACATTTCAAACTTCCAGACTGGTGGAGATTTTGGATGTAAATTACATCTGGAGTGACCTTTTCTGTGGCCTTTTCCTGACACAGACTTCCCCCCCAAATGTCATTCGAGGACTTTTCATGTTTTGAAATGCCAGCCTAATTGAAATGGTTCCAAGTCACCAAGTGAGCGCGGCAGAGACCTAGACCAATAGAAAGTGACAAATCTGTTCAATCTATTTTGCAGGCCATGGTGGAGATAGTGGCTGAAAACTACCACAACATCTGGTCCAAGAAGAAGAAGGCAGAGCTCATGAGCAAAGGTAGGCTAATACTCCTCTGACCTCTATCATTAGCTTGGAGTTTGACACGTTTTGCTCCCTGCCACTTGCGGTCCTCGCTTAATCCTTACTCGGGAGGTGTGAACCGACTGAGCTGACCGCGGAAGGGGGGTTTTCCGTTTCGCAGGCGGCGGCACCCACCCCCTGCTGATGCCCTACGACACGCTGACGGCCAAGGAGAAGTACCGTGACCGGGAGAAGGCCCAGGAGCTCTTCAGATTCCTGCAGGTCAACGGCTACGCGATTAGCAGGTGAGAAGCCTCAGCATGATTAATGTAATGCCTTTCACTCAGTACTCTGGCTGTAGTGTTTACACCTACACTGGACTGCACTGGATTAGAGTGAACCTTTCCCATAATGCCCGCTCTCCTTACATTGCAGTTTGGCTTTTTTGTTGTAGCTTTTGGTAACCTTTGGCTCTAAGTTCAACAGGCAAGACCCATAGTGTGTCTTCATTATTTCATTCATTCATTCATTCATTCATTCATTCATTGACGTATTCATTCATTTACTCATGCATTCAGTTAGTCAGTCATAGGTCCTGATCAATGTTCTTCGTTTTTGCAATTCCTTTTGACTAATAGGAAGTCTGACAGGTCACTTCTAGGTGGCAAACATCATGGTTTATATCCTTCCGTATCCTCTATTGGATTAAACCTGTTGTTCTATCTTGCCTACTAAGTCTTTATGGTAGAAATTTTACTCTATTCTCCATTCTCATTCTTTTGTGGGCTTGCTCTCTGGCTGACTGATGTCCGGTCAGACAGTTCAGTACAATTGATTAGCCTGTTACTAAAACCAGCTGGAGGAGATATATCAGCACACTGGAATAACTGATTTTTGTAGTGGAATACCCACACTCATACAACTCAAGGAACTCTAGCTGGTGTAAAGCTGGATCACTATTTCATGCTCTTGAATAATTGAATCCTACCAGGGGCCAGCAGAGCTTGGAGCAAGACTCTGCCGCCATGGAGAAGAGATTCGCCTCCAAGTTCCTCAAGACGCTGCTGGCCTATGTGGACTCTGCCCAGGAGTTCATCGCCCACCTGGGTGAGTGTGACGCCACAGAGCACAGAGGGATATGGAGATTAATAATCTGTCACTGTTAAAATGACCAACTGATCAGATTAAATTATTAGTGAGTTTCTAATTATTACTAAGACTAATTGATTTACATTTCTGCTTGATTTGGTGCCACAACATGATGTCCACTTGTGCTCTTTCAGAGGCAATGGCTTCCAGTGGGAAAACGGACAAATCCCCCCATGAGCAGGAGATTAAGTTCTTTGCCAAGGTATATTAGAGCCGTTTCAAGCATTCAGGATGTGCCAGAACTTGAGCAAGCATACAGTAGTATTATATTAAGTTATAATGTTAGTCATGTCACAGGTGAATATACCAAATCCTCAAATTTAACAGGATCAGTTGCATCATAAAAATATGTGATATACAGTAGCATTTTATTGGCATTTCGGACATGACAAAAGATCCTCTTCACATACAACTGCCTCTTAATTACCCAAAATGAAAGTACACAATATCCCTAATAATTGTGTTGTGTTGTTATGGATCCATTCTTCTCTCCATCTCTCCACACACCAGGTCCTGCTGCCCCTAATAGACCAGTACTTAAAGAACCACTGCCTCTACTTCCTATCTACCCCCAGCAAGAACCTCAGTAGCAGTGGCTATGCCACCAACAAAGAGAAGGAGAGGATTGCGAGGTAGGCTAAGCTACTGTAAGCTCTAACCGATCAACTCCAAGTACAGTAACTGCTTTTACTTTCCTTTCCACTGCCACTGGCCTGGGACATGCTTGCTTTTCACAACACCCATGCATCAAGGCTACAGCACATATCCCTGTATGTGGTGTCAGACATGCATGCATTTCACTCATACTGGACAGTAAATGAACATGCCACAGGCTGACGCATTCAACAGATGCAATATTGATAGTTACTGAATTTTGATTGGCTAGCAGGGTGTGCGTTGATTCTTTATAACGCACACCTATGAAGTAGATCTGGTAAAAAAGTTTAATTACCATTCTATATCAATGCTCTTTTGAGTGGTAACTATGCCAACGATAGTAAACGCCAGGCCGGCTGGCGCCGTCGTGAAGTAGCGCTTCCACCTTGTTCATTAATTCCGTATAACAGCACACCTCGTCGGCTATTATTCCTTACAAGTCGACAGTATGGGTTCTGTACATTATGTGACTGTGATTGTGACTGTGAATGTACAGTACACGAGTATGCGAAACTGGCTTCATTTATGACACGATTCTGCTATCTCTTTGGGCCTCTATGGGCTGCCCTGGACACCTCAAGTGACACTCCAGTGGGGTATGCATATGTACAGAGGCAAAGATTTGTCCAGAACACAGCTAGGTTGTGTATTTGAATGTATGCAAACTCTTGGTCAGAAAGCAAGTATGTCTTAAGCCTTGTGCTGCTTGGCAGTCTGAATGATGCTGCAATTAAGCAAGCTTGTCGTAATTGAGAAACGAGTGAACGTCTTTGACTCTTGTTTTTCTCCGCTTTGATCATTTCTCCTCTGTGATTTTGTTGCATTTCTAGCCCCTCCTCCATCCAAGCATCCTACAAAGTCTTGCCTCTGTCTTCCTCTCTCTCACTCTCTCTCTGTTTCCTCCCTCACAGTCTGTTCTGTAAGCTGGCATTGCTTGTCAGACATAGGATTTCTCTCTTTGGTAAGATAATAGCCTGTCTGCTTCAGTCTGACAGTTCATCTTTAATCCCATCTCTACTGGGACTCTTACATGGTACTCTCTCAGAGTTAGCTGATGTCAGTCTCTCTCTCTCTCTCTCTCCCTCTCTCTCCCTCCCTCTCTCTCTCTTTCTCTTGCTCTATAATGCCCTCTCTCTCTCTCTCTCTCTCTCTCTCTCTCTCTCTCCCCCTCTCTCTCCCTCCCTCTGTCTCTCTCTCTCTCTTTCCCTTGCTCTATTATGCCCTCTCTCTCTCTCTCCCTCCCTCTGTCTGTCTCTCTCTCTCTCTCTCTCTCTCTCTCTCTCTCTCTCTCTCTCTCTCTCTCTCTCTCCCACCACAAATCGCTCTGGCTAGGTGGAGACTCACACACCATGGTGAGCTGTCTGCACATCTTGGCCCAGTCGTTGGACTTCAGGTTTGATTTCACTGTCAAATGTGCCATGAAAGCATGTCATTAGGGAGTGAAGTATGGCCTGTCAGTGCACTGACAGATTATGGCCTGTCCTAAAGTAGGATTTTTCTTCACATGATTCTTGTCCCCGTAATTGTAGTTGCGGTTATGGATTCGTATTGACACATCTAGGGCTCTAGGGGTTTACAGTAGGTTTGCATTTGTGTTCCAACACAAAATGTATGCTTATTCCCTACCTACTATGTGAGGCAATAAGGATATAGGAAAATTCAAATAGTTACTAGGCTATAGTATTTTAGCTGTAGTTATTTCCCATGTCTTTCTTTACATGACTAAACTGGGCTTAAGCGAGCCTAGAGATGAGGCTGTCTGTGTCTGCAGATGGGACTCACAGCACAGTGCTCTCCACCCTCCTCTCCCCCAGGACAGTGATGAAGTCAGGCTCGGAGCTGGTGAAGGCTGGCGTGCGGACGTTCTTCGAGAACGCGGCGGAGGACCTGGAGAAGACCCTGGAGAACCTGAAGCTGGGCAAGATGACGCAGCGCAGCCAGATGAAAGGCGTGTCGCAGATCATCAACTACACCACCGTCGCCCTGCTGCCGATCCTCACAGCTCTCTTCCAGCACGTCTCTCAGCACCACTTTGGGGCCGACCTCTTGCGTACGTAAAACAGCAAATCAGCAAAGCATACTGTAGGAAACATGAACAGCAATTTAGCTTGTTAAAAAAAACAAACATGACTGTCTCATATATAAACTTTACATGTAAAATCATGAATCGTAAATACCATGGGTTGAGTGTGTTGTTATATCCCTAGCAGTAAACATAAACAATAAACATAAATGAATGGCCATGGCCTCTCTGTTTTAGCTCTGTAATACTAGAATTTATTCAGGTGAGTGTTACATGTAGCAGTACAGTCTTGTTTTTGCTCCAACAATAGAGTCGTACTGTAGGTTATCTGATGAATCAGCCAATATCAAATGTAGAGCAGTTGTGTGCTCGGAAAAGCTTGAAAAGATTTGCAGACCTATACCTGTTTTGGACCTTTATTAATTTTATAGAGAAAGAGTCATTTTATGGAAATGAAAAATGACACAGACCTCTCTAAGAGCATCCCATTGGTGTTGACATTACTTGTATGTCTGTCAGGCAAATATTCTAATATCTCTTACGTCTTGTACAGCATTTACACATTTGCTACAATCTTTTTTTTCAGTGGATGATGTGCAGCTGTCCTGCTACCGGATCCTAACAAGTCTCTACTCTCTGGGCACCGGGAAGAATGCATATGTTGAGAAGTATGACACCAGCCCCTCACAGTGCTGCTAATTTAGGTCTAGAATTATAATCACAAGGCAGTAACTGTGCTAACAGCTCCATCCCTCCCTTAGCAATTTACTCCTGTAGTTAAAAATGTCTGCTATTCCACTTGCAATACTCCCTCATGGCATTGCATATTAAGTAAGATGTTGTAATTCAAGGTTACATGGCAAATTATCCATTTGTGTATGTGTGTGTGTGTGTGTCTGTACGGTGTGGGTCTTGAATTTCTAATCTAATTTAAGGTGTCTGGTCTTGCTGTTGTGTTTATGGCCTTGGAGGGTGAATGAGGGTGCCCTCTGAAGGGTGATCATTCTGTGTCTGGTGCGCCCTCTACAGGCAGCTCCCAGTCTTTGGCGAGTGTTTGTCCACCGTGGTGGGCGCCATGCCCGTGGCCTTCCTGGAGCCGCACTTGAATGGGCACAATCCCCTGTCCGTGTTCAACACCAAGACCCCACGCGAGAGAGCCAGTGAGTTAGTCAGTCAGACAGACAGACAGTCCACACATTCAGATCACATAGACACAGTGACACATGGAGCAGAGGCTTGTACAGTGCACTACACTAGAACTACTGCTATACAGTAGAAAACTATAGTATAACTGTGCTGTACTTCCATACCATATAATAATAGTATATTACTATTCAATATCACACGGTGGAATGGAATACTGTTTTCTGATTGGTTGACAAGGTGTCCATTATTTCTAGATAATGGGACACCTATGAAGTAGATCTGGTAAAAAAAGTTTTATCACCGTTCTATATCAATGCACCGTTCTATATCAATGAATGTAGTACAGCAACTTAACAGGTTGTTAGCACCTTTTAAAAGTGAACTGCGTGTTTCTTTTATGTTTCAAATGCTGGTCATCACCGAGTGATAAGCAGAATAGCATCCTTCGAGGTGTCCCATTATAGGGAAATAATGGACTTGGCGGAAGCGAACAGTTAGAACGCTTCCACCTCGTCCATTATTTCCCTATAACTATAGTTTCACCATTATTGTTGCTGTCAAATGTGTTACAAAGTACATGCATGAAGATTGCCTACGGTATGAAATTAAAATAAGCACTGACTGATTTCACTGAACAAAAAGAGTACATAGAAAGGACTTAAGTTGTTTGATAAGGGGTGACTTGAAGGAGAGTGTAATGGCTGTTTGTTTCCTGTCTTCTTCTTCATCGTTCCTTCAATAGTTCTGAGCATGCCCGACACGGTGGAGGAAATGTGTCCCGAGATGCCAGAGCTGGACGGCCTACTGAAGGACATCAGCGACCTGTCCGAGTCGGGCGCCCGCTACTCCGACATGCCTCAGGTGATCGAGGTCATCCTGCCCATGCTGTGCACCTACCTGTCCACCTGGTGGGACAAGGGCCCGGACAACAACGGCGGCAGCAGCGGCTGCTGCACCAGCGTCTCCTCCGAGCACCTGAGCACCATGCTGGGCAACATCCTCCGCATCCTCAACAACAACCTGGGCATCGACGACGCGCCCTGGATGAAGAGACTGGCAGGTGAGTCTGCTGTGGAGTTTCAACACGTTACATTCTGATTGGTCATCTTTTGCCTTTTGAAATAGGGGAACCAGATGACCCCGATTTCCAGGGACAGTTCACGATTTTGGTTGTCTGTCCCCGGTAGAATACTAGAGAACCCACTTTGTCTCTGATCTTTGAAGCTAAAACATTGCTTATTTTGACAATTGTAGAAATAGGACTGTCGAAATAATGCTCCCCATTCCCAAGGAAAATTAAGGGAAAATTGTTCCCGATTGTCATCTCAGAGATCTAGACAACTTACTTTTGAAACAACAAAGCAATAGGGCAGAAATGAATAATTTCACACTGTATGTTTGACTCCACCATTTTTGGCATGCTTATGAAATGCTAACCAACTGTTACTGCAAAATGCACAGTATGCTAGGGTGAAATCTCCATCCAGATGCCAGTAGAGATGCTAACATGAGACACTAGCACCTATGGGTTTGAGCTCCCTTGCTAGTAGCCTATGTTGCCTCTCCATCGGTGGTCCTGCAGGGCCTGCAAGTTTAAAGGTGTTGAGCCATATGATTAGTCAAAGATTTAAACGCAGTTAAATGATCTCACTGTTTTAATCAGTCTACAGTATGCATGTTATGGATTGTCAGATTGTATGAATGCTAAATCTTTACATAGGTGCATGTGTAATCAAACTTACATTAATTCAATTTGAGTTATTGTAGTACCATTAACCATGTCATTTTACAAAGAGTTGAAATGGAGCAATACATCTGAAATCCCCAGGTGTTTCCTGTGGTGTTACCTATTTGTAGTGATGCAACTAAGTGCCCCCGGGGGTAACCTAAGTAGCCTACTTAGAACTTGAAAAGGCTGATCTAGCATGCCGGTTCTTCTCATCTCCTCACCTTAGTGCGTATAAAAGATTCTAGGGCGGAGCTCCGCTCTAGAATCTTCAGTGCGGATGTATTCCAAATGAAATCATTTGCTCGTCTACTGTATCGCCACTCTAGTTTTCACCCAGCCAATCATCAGCAAGGCAGGGCCGGACCTCCTGAAGAGGCACTTCCTGCCCACTCTGGAGAAGATGAAGAAGAAGACGGTGAAGGTGGTGTCCGAGGAGGAGGCCCTGAAGGCCGAAACCAAGAGCGACACCCAGGAGATGGAGCTGCAGATCCTGGACGAGTTCGCTGTGCTCTGCAGGGACCTCTATGCCTTCTACCCCATGCTCATCCGCTACGTGGACAACTTCCGGTAACGCCAGACACACTCTGTGTCTAACAAAACATGTCAAATGACAAATAACAATGATTAAAATAGACAAAGGATGCGCAATATACATTATGCTGTGATTGTTATGATTTACAAATGCTGAAACCACATACAGTTAGCCTAGAAATCTAGACCACCTAGCGGCAGAATATATTCTTGCCTAAAATATGTTAACAATGTTCTCTATGTAACACTGAAGTCAGGTAGTGATAGCAAAGAAATAGCATGAGATCATTAGAGAGAAATTGCATGAAGCATAGAGAATGCAGTTAAGATGAGAAGCCCTATCAGATGACTTGAAATGATGACTATATTAATTCATTCTAGTAATAAATGGGTCTGTTGATGGCTGTGGTTTGTTGCTCGTGGGTCCAGGTCCAAGTGGCTGAAGGAACCTGATGCTGACTCCACCATGGTCTTCAACATGGTCGCCGAGATCTTCATCCTCTGGTGTAAATCCCATGTGAGTCTCCGACCGTATCCGTCTTTCTCTCTCCCTGCGTCTTTCAACACCTTGAAATAGATTCTGGATGTGGTTTGTGCTGTGCTGTGCATGTACCAAATTAGGAGTTTGAATCACTTTGCACACAGCACTTTGATGTCTCCAAATGTTTTGTACAAGCCTCACTTCCCAGTGTAACTCAACCACAAGTCTGCAATCCACCCCCCTCCCCCAACACACACACACACACACACACACACACACATACACCCTCCCACCCCCATCGGGGGGTAAATAGAGGTCAGCTCAAAAACAGTAAAATCAACTCAATTTTCGCATTATCCAGTAACACTCTGCCTCCCTCCTTTCTGTCGTACAGAATTTCAAGAGGGAGGAGCAGAACTTTGTGGTTCAGAACGAAATCAACAACCTGGCGTTCCTGACAACAGAGTCCAAGACCAAGATGGCCAAGGTAAAGGTTACAACTGTCCCCTGTGTCACTCCGCAAGCTCGCCCCAGGAGCTGTTGTCTTTTTGTTAAATAGTCTCCTTTCATTGGGGCTCCAGACAGACTGGTCCTAATGATGCGCTGGAGACACAGAGACTGCTCTAATTGGCCGTCTGCGTGTTTGATTTCCTCTCGTGGTGCCTCCTAGCAACTAATCCTCTTTTTCCCCTTAAATCTCTCTCTCTCTCTCTCCTTTTCTCCTTCCCTCCATCTCTCATCTCTCTCTCTCTCTCCTTCTCTCATCTCTCATCTCTCTATCTCTCTCTCTCTCTCTCGTGTGTGTGCTCTGTCTCTACTGCTCTCTCTTGCTATCCCTCACTCTCCTGTCAGCATTTCATGGGGGCAAAGAGAACAGTAGGGATTTTTCTTTCTTTCTTTTTTTTCTTTTTCTTTTTTCTTCTACTAACGTAGTTTCATCCCATATGCTGCTCCACAGTGTGTTTTTTTTTTTTTCCCCTAACTTGGCTTTCGGGTCGAAGTGGGACTTTAAAAAATGGCCTCCCTTGCACATTTTTCATGCTGTTTCAGTTCTACTGAAGATGTCTCCTAGCTGCTGTGTTTGCATTTTGCTCCAGCGGCTCCTCTAATTAGAAACAGTGCCTGGCCAGACGAGATCTCCCACAGAATTAGAAAAAAGTGTCCAGCAATGTTTCTAAAGGTTCAGGACCTCCTAATTTGCAAGAGGCTTGGACAACACTTGCACTTATTGCAATGAGTGCTAAGTTAGCACAACAGCACATCTTATTTCTTTACAAGGATTTGAGTTATGAATTATTCAACATTTGTCATATATAACCTGAGGAGGCAATTTGTTGCCTTTTCCATATTTGTCATTGCGTTAATGCGTTTTATTTGTTTATTTATTTATTTCTTTATTTATTTATGAATTGAGTTATTTATTTTTATTTTGATGAGAATTGCTCTATGAGGACTCTCATCAGCACTGAGCCTGACCCCATGTGCTTGTTCGAATGGGTGTCGGTGTCGTTTTGTGTCTGTGTGTATGTATGCGTGTGTGTTTGCAGTCGGGGGGTCAGGATGGAGAGCGCAAGGGCCGACGGAGGAAGAGGGAGCTGTACTCTGTGCAGACCTCCCTCATCGTGGCTGCCCTCAAGAAGCTGCTGCCCATCGGCCTCAACATGTGCACCCCAGGCGACCAGGAGCTCATCGCCCTGGCTAAGATCCGTTACGGCCTGGTGAGAGGACCAGACGCCGCCACCCCCGCACCCAGTCACCACTTCTAAAGCCTTGACATAAAGCAAAGTCCACTCTTCACTCAGGAGCATTAGGGCCAATTCATAGTTAACGCAAGCATGCGCACACGCAAATGCAAGGACGTCTTGATGGGGTCAAGTGTGTAGTGAAAACTTTTCATGAGCTTGCGACCATAGCAATGCTTGAGTACTTGTGTTGACTATGAATCAGTTCGTAGTTATGGTCATAGTCCTTAGCAGATGCTTTTGTCCAACAAGCAACATACAAAATGAACAATAAACATTATATAACAAAGATATTGAATGTAGTCATAAAGCCTACAATAAAATATTGACAATACAAATCAGTTAATAGAACAAGTGTCTTCCGTAATAGCTGGAAACATACAGACTAAATATATGCTACAGTAAAGATATGATGTAACACAAAGACTATGGACGGATGTCGATCATCTGCTCTAACTTTCATCTCACCAACAGAAAGACACAGATGATGAGGTCAAAGATCAGCTTCGACAGAACCTTCACCTTCAAGAGAAAGTGAGTATGTTTGAGTGACAAACCTAAATCCCAAAGAGGAGCTGAATCTCAGCAAACCAACTGTGTACTTAAAGTGTGATGGAGAAATATTGTGGTTATTTCACCTTCAGTAGTAATGAAACAAAAACCTAAAAAAGCAGCTGTTACAGTAAAAGCCTTTTGATTTGACATTGTTATGTGTGGGTATCTCTCTGTGTGTGTGTGTGTATGTGTGTATGCGTGTGTGTGTGTATGTGTGTGTCTGTATTTGTGTGTGTGCGTGTCTGTATGTGTGTGTGTGCGTGTGTGTGCGTGCGTGTGTATGTGTGCGTGTGTGCGTGCGTGCGTGCGTGCGTGCGCGTGTGTGTGTGTGTGTGTGTGTGTGTGTGTGTAAACAGTCAGATGATCCCGCAGTGCAGTGGCAGCTGAACCTGTACAAGGATGTGGTGGTGAAGAGTGATGGTCCTCCTGACCCCGAGCACACTGTGGACAGGGTGCAGGGACTCTCAGCTGCCCTCTTCCACCTGGATGCGGTATGGACACCCCCACGCACACACACACACACACACACACACGCACACATACACATGCACACATGAACAGATACAGACACAAACACATGCACAGCATACCCAAACACACACACACACACATATACAGTACACACACACACACACACACACACAAACACACTCACACACACATACACATGCACGCATATACAGATACAGACACAAACACACAAACACACACACACACGCACACACATGCTCGCACACACACACACTCACAAACACACATGCATACAGTACATGTGCACACATAAACACACACAAGCACCCCCACACGCTGACATTACTCATTCACATTCGCTACACCACAACCCTCCATTCTCACAGTTCAACATAAATCCCCACATGAGGACCATCACTTTGTCCTTCACAAGTGCTTACATAAATGCATACCTTTTGCCTTGATCCCCAAGGCAGTGATTGCAATGCAGATAAGTAACAGAATAAAGGGCAGTTTCTCACAATGGCATTGCATTAATGTAGTGCATTTATATGCATTAAATTGCCTTTGAAGTTGTAATAGCAGGTTGTCGCGCAATTGTGGTGTTTCTATAGCTGATAACTGTCATTCATAAAACATGGTTTCAGAGAGGTAGTTGGGAATTGTTTGAAATGCTGTCGTATCCAAATGAGTTGTTGTTTTTAAAACCACTCATTTCTGTACACTGTAGGTGTATCCCTTATGTCAAGATTTAATCTGAGCATTTCGTTTTAATAGCATGGGCAGATAACTACACGTGTGGTGAGGTACAACTCTCACAACTGCTTGTGTGTGAAAGGTCATCTCTGCCCCTCTCAGTCTCACATTTTACAGTTATCTCAATCATAATCTCATTCTTAATCTCACACATCCGTGTCTACAGGTGGAGCAGCCGCTCAGGAGTAAGAAGAACATCGCTCAGAAGCTGCTGTCCAAGCAGCGCAAGCGTGCTGTGGTGGCCTGCTTCCGCATGGCTCCCCTATATAATCTACCCAGGTACCCCACCTGAAAACACACGCCTCAGCGCCCCCACCAGTGACACACAGTACTGGACAAGAACCCTTAGGAACCCACACATACTGTAAATCCACATGAAGAACATCCACTGCACTGTAGCCTACTGTGGCTTTGGTTCCTTATTCCAAAGCAGAGAAGTGAAATACTGTACACAGGCATTCCCATCCAGAGCAACCATCTCTAAATGTCTGTTTTTCTCCTTCCTCGTTTTCATCTGTGTTTTATAATTTTCCCAGTTAAAGAATAGTCAACCCCCCCCTTCCCCCTCCTCCTCCTCCTCCCCCCCATAGGACATCCCATCAGTCAGATAATAAACTTAAATGTAATTGTGTCTCTTCCACATTGACATTGGTGCCGAGATGCACTTCTGTTCCTCCTCCTAAAAATGTCTTCCTCTCTATTGTCTCTGCCACGGGGCCACACTCCTTCCCTCCCTCCCTCCCTCCCTCCCTCCTTTCCTCCCTCACTCCCTCCCTCCCTCAGATACAAAAATAATAATTTCTTCCTGAATGGCTATCGGTACGTGTGGCTGGAAAAGTGTTACCAAAACTCCAGCTTTGACCGTCTGTTCTCCTTGCTTACGGTACGGTACTGTGAGACCCTTAAAGAGTTCATGGTTCCAACCTCAGTCCTCCTTTCTCTCCTTCTCATTCTGCAAGCTAAAGACCGTCCACCAGCACACCACTGCTACTCTGACTGGTCTCTGGTCAGGCAGCAAATCTGCGTTGTATCATCAACACGCTCTCATTTTTTTCTTTTTATTCCTATCTGGGCTTTCTTTGACATCTTTAGCTCTTAATTTTGTACCCATTAGTTGTGACACCCTTTATTTGCTATTCCTAAAAAGATGGGAAGGTTCGACTGATACTAACCTGTGTTTTGCATTGAATAGTTATAGTTATAGTTAATAGTTATAATAGTAGATATTTTCAGTGAATGGTTTTAAAATGGTGTTTTAGCTGCAACAATGACTTATGGTCCCTCCATATTTTAACTGTGCATCTGTGTGTTTGAAACCATCCTTATGACCAGTCAGATGAGGCAGTGGGTCCACATCAACTCCCACCTTCCTTCATCCAAACATATTGCACCTTCCTCAGCGAGAGCAGTCCATCACACACCCCCCTTCCATTCATTCATTCCTTACATCTTTGCACTTTAACTGTCCATGCATCCTTTCTTTTTCCTATTTCTCCATCAACCCCCTCCATACCTAAACCAGCTCTTCCCTCCATTCCCCAACCCCCCACCCCTTCACCCTCCTTCTCCCAGGCATCGCTGTATTAACCTCTTCTTCCTGGCCTATCAGAGGTTCTGGATAGAAGCAGAGGAGTACTTTTTTGAGGAGAAGCTAGTGCAGGACCTGGCAGTAAGTACCCGCTCGCTGGTGGCCGGTGGTGGGGGGCTGGTTGGCAGCGCCCGCTACGTCGAGCGCCCTGCAGGCGCGATGCCGGTCGAAAGGTTGGCCTTGCTGCCTCAGCCTCGGCGGGTCGCTTTCTGCCCGGGCGCTGTCGCCGCATCCTGGCTGGCTCGCCAATTCCCCAGGCTCGCTCGCCAGGGTCCGCATGAGCGTGTGGTGCGTGACATCCCCTCTGCCCAACTCACTGCTAGCAAAGGCGTGTTCTCCCACACTCTGGTAAGAGGGTACTAGAACCCCCAACCCCACTGCTAAACTCACCTTAGCCCTTCGCCACCCACATCTTCACCAGAAGTTCCACCTCAGTGTCGTCAGTGGGTGTAGTCGTCTTTCGTAAGTCGAGTAACGTTTTGTGAAGTCGGTGGCATGTTTGTGTCCTCTACCTAAAACCATAGATTTTGCGCTCTTGTGTGTGTGTGTGCGTGTGTATATCTGTGTTAGGACATGCGGCTGTCTTAACACACAGAGCTTCACCCAGTTGCAGTAAGCCTCAAGTTTTAGCCCCTGGTGAACCGAGACAACATTCTGTATGGTTAAAGCGTTTGATCACAACTTTCTAGTCAGTAATGATATGGTTAAAGAAACATTCACCTTTTTATGAAATTGAGTTATTGACCATCTTGCCTGGAGTTAGATACGTAAGCAAAAGCCATTTGGTCTTAGTGCCTGCATTGTCCCATTTTGATAACCCAGTTAGCTTCGCTAAGCTTAGTTTAGGCACACTACATACATATCTAACTTGAGGTAAGTTAGTGAATAAACCAATTTAACAAAAAAGTGGCGTGTTCCTTTAAAGCCTTAAAAAGCAACCTAGTTGTCAGTAAAAAAGAAATACTACCAGTATTCAGTGTCATTTGAAAAGACTCTGAGGAGTTCAGATTAGTTGTGAAGTGTTTGCTAATCTCATTTTCATGGAGACGCAGGCAAGAGAATAGGACAGGGCGTCGTGAGGGACGTTAGCTGTAGCTCCATCTCTGTAGGTTACAGCATGCCTGTGTGATGTGATCAGTATGCATGTCTATCCAGCTCTGGGAACCCTTCTCCCAAAGCACCCGCTCCTCCCCTCCCTCCTCATCCATCAAGTCTCTCAGCCCCAGTTGACCACCTCCCATAGGGCATTACTCTCCAGCTCATCCCAGCATGTGGCACATGAAAGCCATTATCTTGTGATGCTGTGAGTGTGCATGTTTTGAGTTGTATTGTAGAAGTGTGCAGTTGTCTGTGTGCTGATTGATTGAGTCAATTATAGCAATGACAACGACAACAAAAACATTACAGGATGTGTGGTAAAAAATCAATTAGAGGTACAAATGTTCAGTTCAGTTTATTGTTTGTCAATTTCTTCACATGTACTAGACATACAAAGGAATCGAAATTACGTTTCCCACT
>JASCQY010000048.1:4586946-4601190 GCA_030264315.1 Sardinella tawilis
CCACCCCAATCCTTCACGACCTCCAGCAGTTGTGATTAGCCACCCCCCATCTCTCCCACTGGTCCACAGGAAGTCTTGCATGCATAGATGGCATCTCAGTACAGGCTTCAGACCCATAGATACAGGCACACTGACAAAATCCAAAGCCTCATTTGCGCACTACTGTATGTTGTGTTTGTGTGAGCTGGGGGTTGTGACATCCTCACCATAACATTACTAACTCTTTGTCTCTTCATCGCTTTCCCCAGTGCCCTATGATTACTGTAATGACTATGATGATCAGTCATATTATTATTAATTGTATTATTATTAAGATTATTATTATGATTATTATTATTATTATGTAATGTTGTCAGGCCAGAGGTCCAAGTGAAAGAGACATGTCTGCATTTCTGTTAAAAAATGAAGCATCCTGAGACTGATAATATGAAATGGAAGTGTGCTACTCAGATCTCTAACTCTATCTCTTCAACCCCATAACCCTCCAAGCTTCTAAAGTGCTGCAGAATGACGAGTTTACCACAGACCTCTTTAGGTTCCTGCAACTCCTTTGTGAGGGCCACAATGACGGTAAGGGTTCCACCTGTAGCAGCTGATAGCTGTGTTATTTTATGATTTTTTCTTCATCATAGCTTTTTTATCTTCATACTTTTATGGGTACTCTCATTTTCTGACTTGAACACAATCTGATGTTGACGCAGATTTCCAGAACTTTTTGCGTACGCAGACTGGTAACACCACCACAGTGAACATCATCATTAGCACTGTGGATTACCTGCTCCGTTTGCAGGTAAGACTTTTAAGACCTTATTACCTTCTTTTTGCTAACGCATTTCCCCATCTTCTGGGGTCCAAGCTGAAGCTCCTGGGTTTTCTGTCACCCACAGGAGTCAATCAGTGATTTCTACTGGTACTATTCTGGAAAAGATGTCATGGATGAAGCTGGTCAGTTCAACTTCTCAAAAGCCCTTAACGTAGCGAAGCAGGTGTTCAACTCGCTTACTGAGTACATTCAGGTAATAATAATTTTTTTCCATTATACTCCTGCCAAAGACATAACGTATATTCAAATACATATGAAAAATATAGTGTACTGTATATATTAAGTCATACAGTAAGCCACATGATATAAAATCATACTGCAAGTCAAATATGTGCTTAGGTTATAGTTGCAGTACTTAAATCCTTTTTCATTATGCAGCGTTAAATGGTCTGCTTTTCTGTCGACCCTTTTATGCTGAGTTGCATGAGAGGCAGTGGATGTGAGCAGTTATGGGAGTTTCATGCTTTCCCCAGGGCCCCTGCATTGGGAACCAACAGAGCTTGGCACACAGCAGGCTGTGGGATGCGGTGGTGGGATTCCTGCATGTGTTTGCCAACATGCAGATGAAGCTTTCACAGGTGCAAATCTCCAGCGTTTGATCTCCATTTCTGTGCTCTGATGATCTCCACCTATTTGATGTGTTTTTTTCTTCCGCCCACTGCCCTCTGATCTATGGTCATCTGAGCATTTAAGCTGCCTGCACTATTTAGCATTGAGATACATCTAGTTTGGTAGGACATAGCAACCACATTTAATCTACATGGACAGGACGTTTTAAAGCCTGGAAAGGCTGTTCGATGGGTTTGGTGGTTTTAGAGTATTTCTGAATAACCCCAACTGTCTCCTCAGGACTCAAGTCAAATTGAGCTGCTAAAGGAATTGATGGATCTACAAAAAGATATGGTGGTTATGATGCTGTCTCTCCTTGAGGGTAGGAACCGTAGCCACAGGATTTTGACCATATTGTATACAGTAATCCGTTTTTGATTTTGTAGATGAAACAACTTAATCTTGAATGTGTCCTTTTTTACTTATAGGCAACGTGGTGAATGGAACTATAGGAAAACAGATGGTAGATACACTGGTGGAATCTTCTAGCAATGTTGAGATGATCCTCAAGTTCTTTGATATGTTCCTCAAACTGAAAGACCTGACGACCTCTGACAACTTCAAAGAGTATGATCCCGACAGCAAGGGAATCATATCCAAGAAAGAATTCCAGAAGGCTATGGAGAATCAGAAGCAATACATACAATCTGAGATCGAGTTCCTCCTCTCCTGCGCAGAGGCTGATGAGAATGACATGTTCAACTATGAAGAGTTTGTGGACCGCTTCCACGAGCCCGCGAAAGATATCGGCTTCAACGTTGCCGTGCTGCTCACCAACCTGTCAGAGCACATGCCGCACGACAGCCGCCTTTCCACCTTCCTCGACCTCGCTGAGAGTGTCCTGAGCTACTTTGAGCCATATCTCGGTCGCATTGAGATCATGGGCAGTGCCAAGAGGATCGAGCGTGTCTACTTCGAGATCAGTGAGTCGAGCCGCACCCAGTGGGAGAAGCCGCAGGTCAAGGAGTCCAAGCGACAGTTCATCTTTGACGTGGTCAACGAGGGTGGTGAGAGTGAGAAGATGGAGATGTTTGTCAACTTCTGTGAAGACACCATCTTTGAGATGCAGCTGGCTTCACAGATCTCTGAGCCGGATGCCATCGAGAGGCCCGAGGAAGAAGAGGAGGAGGAAGAGGAAGAAGAAGAGGAAGAGGAGGGCCTGGAGTCTCAGTCGGCCTTCTCAGCGGCCTGCACCTCCGTGAAGAGGAAGATCTCCAATTTCCGCAAAATGCTGACCCTGGGCAGCATGCGCAAGCAGTTTAAGGCATTAAGGAAGCTGACCATCCGCGAGATGATCACCGGTTTCTTCGGGTTCTTCTGGATGCTCTTCACTGGCTTCTTCAAAGGCATCTATGGCCTCATCTTTGGCTTCTTCCACATCATCTGGACCTCGATCTTTGGTGGTGGCCTAGTCGAGGGAGCTAAAAACATCAAGGTGACTGACATCCTAGGCAACATGCCCGACCCAACACAGTTCGGAATTCATGGCGATGTTCTGGAGGCAGAGAAGACGGACAGTGGCGAGTTGGTGATGACGGCGGACATGGTGCAGATGTCGGGTGGGGAGCAACTGGAGGCAGACCTGTTGTTAGAGCTGATGGGAGGGCCATCCAAACGGGAAGGCAAACACGGGCTGGAACTGGGCCTGGGTGACGTCTGTGAGATCAAGCCTGCCGAATCCGCTGCTGCCGCGCCAGAGAAAAAGAAGACCAAGGTCTGTTCTGTTGTTCTGGTGACAAACACCTTGTGTAGCTGTGATGCAAGTCTCACCATTTCTTTTGGTTCAAATCTGGTCCTGTGGGCTTTAATTTGAGTGCTGCTTTTTGTTTTATGCAGAAACCTGAAGTTGCGGAGTCAGAACCAGAAAAGGCAGAGTGAGTGTAGACAATAATGAGTTTGGCTGAGAAGTTATGTTATATATAGTTGTCGTTTTCTGTACGTTATCCTAGTAATATGTTAGTGTATGTATGTCATCGTTCTTTTCCATACATTATCCTAGTAATATGTTATTATTTTCCATACATTGTCATGGATTTATGAGGTGTGCTCTTCTACAGTACAGAGAATCAGGAGAAAGGGGATAAGGCCAAAGAGGAAACGCCTGCTGAGCCTGAAGCTAAGGAGAAGCCTGTTCGCAAGCCCAGACGAGGTCATGATCACGAGGAAAGCCCTGCCTTCATGGCCAGCTTCTTTGCAGGCCTGGAGGTTTACAAGACCAAGATGCTGGTGAGTAGCCTGGCTATCGCGACAAAAAGCTCATACGAGCATAGTCTGGCCAATCTCACTTTCTGACCACCTTCTGAGAGGCAGAATTAAATGTAAACTTGTTAAGCTCTCCTTCACCCTGGAGTGAAAGCTCGCTTCTCATTAGTGCCTGAAATTCTGGGACAGGAAATGCAGTAAATAGGCTGCTTGGCCATACTGACTTGATGGCAAAATTTTATGCAGCGTCATAGGAAGTATTGGCGAGCCCAGGCTAGCTGGTGAGTAGGGTTAGGGTTAACCTAGAGCACCCCTTTTCCTTCCCTCTTCTTCCGACACATTCTGGAATGCAAGGATATACAGTAAATGCTAAATATTTTTAAATTAATTATTAGTAATTAGTCATTTAGTCATTTACTCTTGTACAGTGATAGTTTCAACAGCATGTGTAATGTTGTCAGTAATAGTTTTTATGGTACTTTTTTTTTTCAGAACTATCTGGCTCGCAACTTCTACAACCTTCGTATGCTCGCTCTGTTTGTGGCCTTTGCTATCAACTTCATCCTGCTGTTCTACAAGGTAAAGTGGGCGAGTTGTAATTGAACCCCAGTGCCCATGTGTGATGACCAGATCTGACTATTGTATAAGACTATAAACCGTTTTAAAAGAACAGATTATTAGTGTCAAAACCCACAGGGTTTCTGTTTTGACAGTCAAAAGGACCCTTCACGTTAGTTCATGTTTGATGTGATATAACCAGCAGAAGTAGTTGAATGAAGTAGAATATTCCAAATATTTTTTGTTAACTTTTTACCATTGAAAGGGTCTATTGCCCAAAGGGGTTGGGATACTGCCATGTACAAAACAACAGTAAGTAAATAGTGCTCAACCTGTAGCCCTGTTTAATCAGACCCACTTCATTTGTGCAGAGAATCCCACCGACTTCGATTCCGAAATGTTTGTAATGCAGCAGCATTATAAAGGGCATAAACTCATTAACTTTGAAAGCATTGTATTAACATTTGTCCAGCCTAATCATTTGCATTGATCATTAATTCACCTCCTTCTTCCCCACTGACCTACAGTATGCACACTGATAACAAACGTCATCAGCCTACAAATGAGTATTTATCATTGCTGTATAAGCACACAGATTTACCTGAGATGACTTTTTAAAAAGAGATCTTCAGTATCACATATGTTTTTTTCATGTATTATCAACTCCAGCCCCCCGTTTGCCTTTGCAATCTTCTCAGGTGACTGGTGTGGAGGATGATGAGGAAGAGGACTCTTGGGAGAACGGTGATGATGAAGACGAAGAGGACGAGGATGGAATGGAGTACTTTGTGCTTCAGGAGAACACCGGCTACATGGCGCCCACTCTGACCTTCTTAGCGATCTTTCACACCGTCATCTCCCTCCTGTGTGTCCTGGGGTACTACTATCTGAAGGTGAGAGGAGACTGGTCATCAATCAACACTCCAGTTGGCCAGTGTTGCCTGACAGAGTTAGTCAGCCTGGTCATAGTGGCCTAACAAGTATGGATATGCCATTGTCAATTCGTAACACGATTCATTTCGGTGCTTTTGACAAGGTTCAGGGCCCTTGTGTGGCAGTAAGTGCTCAGTTCAAACTGTTGTGACATGATTCATGGTGGTGCTGTTGACTTTGTGCAGGTCCCGCTGGTGATATTCAAGCGGGAGAAGGAGATCGCCAGGAGTCTGGAGTTTGAAGGCATCTATATCACAGAGCAGCCGTCTGACGATGACATCAAAGGACAGTGGGATCGATTGGTTATCAACACGCCGTAAGACAGCAAGGATAAAATACTCAGAGGAGTTCATGGCAAATTCAAACTTTCTTTGTGTTCTTCTCACAAAGCAGTTAGGATTACCACAGTATCTCGATTAAGTGTGCAGCCTGGATCCATTCCTTAATGCTCTTTTTCCATTTCTTCTAGATCTTTTCCTAGTAATTACTGGGACAAATTTGTCAAGAGAAAGGTAAGATGAGGAATTGGAATATCGCCAGTGAAACTTTGGATTCATCAATATTATGTAATAACTTATTAAACTCCATAACTTATATGAGATTTTTGTTTTTATTATTATTTTTACAGGTCATTAATAAATATGGTGATTTGTATGGAGCTGAGCGCATTGCTGAACTCCTTGGCTTGGACAAGAGTGCCCTGGACTTTGATCCTACCATAGAGACCGTGGTTCCTGAGGCCTCACTAGTTTCCTGGTGAGCACATGCTTCTATTTCCTGTTATTGAAAAGGGCGTGAGTGCAAACAAACCGCGTTCTCAATACGATGCTCTTACAATCTATCCTGGCAGGTTGAGTTCCATTGACACCAAGTACCATATTTGGAAAATGGGTGTGGTTCTGACAGACAACGTGAGTTTCGAAGGCCTAAGTAGTGAATTGCACAGTTCATGACAACCTCTTGAATGTTTTGAATGTCACAGTGTTTTGAGTTCACTGAAAGCTCAGCTGAAACCCCCAAAAGTCTTTCTAGCTGTTGACTACTCATGCATGGGTCCTCTTGTTCCAGTCCTTCCTGTATCTGATCTGGTACACCACCATGTCCGTCTTGGGTCACTACAACAACTTCTTCTTCGCTGCCCACTTGCTCGACATCGCCATGGGCTTCAAGACCCTGAGGACCATCCTGTCCTCCGTAACTCACAATGGCAAACAGGCAAGTGCATCATAACCACAAGGGGGCACTGTTGGCCCAGCAGTTGAGCCATAACCAACGTTCCCTCTTCTAACTCTCCACTACACTGAGGGACTGTTGGTACTGATGAAAGCCCCAATTGATTTTGTGTTCCCACAGCTGGTGCTGACTGTTGGGCTTTTGGCTGTGGTGGTGTACCTCTACACAGTCGTTGCCTTCAACTTCTTCCGCAAGTTCTACAACAAGAGCGAGGATGAGGACGCACCCGACATGAAGTGTGACGACATGATGACTGTGAGCATATTACTCCCATTATGACTGAATTCCATTATGACTGAAACTTCAGGGGTGTTAAAATCCCCTTCATGGTTGTAAAAAGCAAAAAAAACTTCTGTTGAACTGTAATTGCTGTAATTCATTCATATATCTCATTATCAAACTATTGCATTCAGATGCTCTGAAACACATCCTTTCAGTAGCCGATGTGTATACACTAAGTCACACACTGCCTTCCATCAGTGCCAATGCATTATGTTGATTTTGTCTGTTAGTAGGCTACATGTACCCTGCAAATGTGGACCTCTAGACTCTAAACCTGTGGAATAGGATGGTAAGAGCATAAGAAATATACAGTAATGTTTGTAAGAATGACATGTCTCTGTTTTTGTGTGTTTCCAGTGTTACTTGTTCCACATGTATGTGGGTGTCAGGGCTGGAGGTGGCATCGGTGACGAGATAGAAGACCCAGCCGGGGATCCATATGAACTTTACCGTATCCTGTTTGACATCACCTTCTTCTTCTTCGTCATTGTCATCCTGTTGGCTATTATTCAGGGTATGTAATGACAAGAACAAAAAAGTGGTAAAGTAATAGAATATAAAATAACAATAGATGTTATAAAGCAGTGGTAGACCTGCCAAGACGCTGAGCACTGGTGATTCCGTATTGTAAGTTCAATTAGATATTCCACCTCATTTACTGTAAATAGGTATCTTGTTATAAAACCATGAAACTGATTGTAATCTCTACTTCATTGTAAAAGCTTCCCGAGTTCAGAGTATTACATAAAAAATCAATCATTCAGTCAATCAATCAATCAATATTTCAAAGCTGCAGTTATATTTCTTTTAATTGTGTATCCCACAGGTCTAATTATTGATGCTTTTGGAGAGCTGAGAGGCCAGCAAGACCAAGTGAAGGAAGATATGGAGGTAGACTATAGTGTCATTTCTAATGCAAGCACCACACAATTCCTCTAATGATTAATATCCTCATTATGACATGTACTGTAACACTGTCTCCTTTCCCAGACAAAATGCTTCATCTGTGGAATTGGTAACGATTACTTTGACACAACGCCGCACGGCTTCGAGACCCATACCTTACAAGAGCACAACCTCGCCAACTATCTGTGAGAATCCGCTTCTCTGTTCTTTCCTGTTCCCATGCACAGATTCAAGACAGTAGATTAACGTTTTTAGTGAAAGCTACCAAAAAGGCTGTGCTAATATTCTGTGTTTTCTTGCCACAATCAGGTTTTTCCTGATGTATCTGATCAACAAGGATGAGACTGAGCACACAGGACAGGTGAGTCATTCTTCCCTAGTAGTGTATAAATAATATACTCAAATAGTATCATTTACATGCAGTGTTTCTGCAATTAAGTTTTTTTATTTATATTAGTATTTTATGTTAAGGGTTCTTAAACTTTTTTGCCCCGGGGACCCCTCATTAAGCTCAAAAATTTACCTTGAATTCCCTTGTTTGTCCCCAGTGAATATACAAGAAATCCGTCTTTGTCCCCCATTTCTGACGCTAAAACATTTTATGATATTGATGGTGGAAATAGGAATGTCCCCCGTTACTGAGGAAAATTCAGGAGAAAGTCTCCCAATTTTCATCTCACTCATCACATTATAATTGCAACTCATATTTAACCATACAGGCTTATATCCATGTCTCCTGCTAAATGTTAGATGCTACAGTATATTGTTGCAAATATTTTCACAGACCCCTTAGCAATGGGCCGCGGACCCCAGTTTGAAAGCCAATGATTTATGTAATAAGCATCACTTACGTCTAGCCTACCTGTTTGTGTATTCTTGTTTTGTCACCTATATCAAACAGCTCGGGAACACTTTATGATAAGGGTACATGAATTATCATGAATTCATGCATGATTCATGCATTAATTAATCTCTGAATATCTCATTAACAATCAATAATTAACATGAATTCATTGTTTGTCATTAATGACCTCATGTATAAATACATCATCTTAAGCATTAAGTACTGTGGCTACATCATTATTAATTATGATTAATTACACATGATCATGATGTCATTTTCTGTTTTCTCCTATCTCATTTCATGCATGCACATCATTATTAATTAAGCATTATTTTTTTTTTCTGAGTTCATGATATTTGTGGCCCCTCAGCTAAAGTGGTAAACATGTCCTTAAACACTGATGAGTGGAGATGGCAAAAAGTTAGGAACATCACAACATTTAGTAAACATGAATTCATGATAATTCATATACAGTCACCTGATCATCATGATCATGTGTAATTAATCATGATTCATAATGATGTGGCCTGAGTACTTAATGCTTAAGATGATGTTATTTATGCATGAGGTCATTAATGACAAACAATGAATTCAAGTTAATTCCTGAGTGTTCATGAGATATTCAGAGATTAATTCATGCATGAATTCATGACAATTCATGTACCCTTACCGTAAAGTGTTACCAAAAGCTCTGTTTTTCCACCTCTCTACCTACTTGCCTGCTAAAATGTCTGTCACAGAGCAACAGGCAACAAATCGTGTGTGTGTGTAATGATGCACGTTTACTCACTATGAGTGTATCTTCTCCCACAGGAGTCGTTTGTGTGGAAAATGTACCAAGAGAGGTGCTGGGACTTCTTCCCAGCTGGAGACTGTTTCCGCAAGCAATATGAGGACCAGCTAGGCTAAAGGGGACTGATGATCAAGTCCTGAGCCAAAATCTGACTGAGACTGAAAACTCTGAACCCCAACACAAACAAGAACCTCAAAACTAGCTTTCACCTCCATGCTGTTGAGTCCAAGAAAATAATTCACTTAAAACTTAAATGAAACACTACCATGCTTTTCACATTCAACAACTCAATGAAGACCTAAAATGAACTACGACATGACAGACTTTTCCAAAAGGATGCCTTTGCTGTGAAGAAAGGGGGGAAAAGAAGAAAACAGAAGAAAAAAAAAACAAACAAAAAAAAACAACCAAACAACCAAACTACCAGAACACTTATGCCGTCTTCATGGAACCTATAGAAGTTGCCTTCCCATCTGCTAACCCCAAACCTGTTGCACAATTTGTCTTGAAATGTAAAATTGACGTCTTAGGTATGGGTTACGGTGTGCTGAGTGAATGTTTGACAAAAATATGCACAAGAAGTATCGCTAATGGATTTTAACGAGTGCTTCAATGAGAGAAACAACATACTGAAATAAAACATCTGACTTTAAATGTACAGTACCTTCGATAAGAGGTCTGTGTGCTGCAACAAATATACAGTCCCTCAAGAGGGACACGACTTGAGCCCATTTTAATGTATTATCAAGTGTCAAAGTGCCTTAAAAAAAGAGAAACTATGCAAAAAAAAAAATTAAGAAATGAACACTTTGTCCCTCCTCACTGTTTAGTGTTGTAGACTGGGGTAGTGAGCCATTGTTTCACCCTAGGTTAGTTTTTTGTGGCTTTAGTTGGAATTTGTTCTAGAATACAGAAGTTACCATAGCAATAAGTGTTTATCGGTTTGGATTTGTTCGCGGCTACTGCAAGAGGCCTCACAGCCACCTGCACATGATCACGATTACAGCATTCAAAAGAAATTCACTGCTGAGATTAATAAATAAATAAATAAAAAGGAAAAAAAGAATGATTAACAAATTATGAGTTTATTGAATAACAACCACAACAACAACAAAAATGTAAACTGCTATTGTATGGCCATTCGTATGTATGTATGTATGTAGTGGCTTTGGTGATCGCCATTTCTTTTTTTGGGGAGGGGGGAGGGGGGTGGAATAAAGCAAACGATGCAATAACTCCCAGCTGTCATTCATGTCCCCGAGAACATCAGTCCCATCCACAGACATGAAATCACCCAAAGTCACCACAGGACACTTGTTGAGTTATGTCTTACACAGCGAACAAGGACAGAAAATCCTCACAAGAGTGACTGCATAAGGCCCATTCTTGCACCTGCTATGCTTAGCGCCTTTCATATTAGTCTTAGGACCCATGCGGGACCAAACAGAAATGATCATATTTCAGCCCTGCAGTTAAATTCAGCCTTGATGGAAAGCTGACTATTTTCAAACTTCAAGCTAAGCTGATTGGTTTATCACGAGCCGAAGGAATGGTCTGCGTTCTATATGCAAATGGCTTCAACTGCTGCACGCCCTGGTGCTGCAGGTGCTAACCGTCGTGTCTGTCGGGAGAACAAGTGGAACCCTGTGGGAACCCAAGTCCTCTGAGGTCAGGAGATCATGCTGTCTAGCCAATCCTCTAGGTCCTCCTCGGTCACTTCCTGTTTCACAGGCACTGGTTTGGGTGGAGCTTCCTTTTCTTTCGGGACCTCCACAGTCTCCACGGCTTCCTTTTCTTCAGCTGCTTTCACAAAAAAAAGACCAAAGATTAAAAACTAAACCATAGATTTATTGACTTCTGAAAGTGATTCTGTGAAACTCTTCCATACTCACTTCGTTCACAGACTGGAGTAACATCTTCTGCAATATTGCTGGGTTTCGAGCCTGTGAGAGAGAGCTCAGTTACAGGTTTCTGCAAGCCCAGGAGTAGGTCCAGCTCTTCGTCTGCCTCGTCTGTGGGCGCGTCCGGTTTACTGGAGGAGATCTGGGACTCGGTGCCGTTTGGTGTTGGCATCAACCCGCTGGAAACCCCTGTGCTGGACCCTGGGCCTGTGGTCACCGGAGCAGTGGCTTTAAAGCCTCCTGCACCTAGTGTGTTGGCACCTGGTTTGCTCACCATGGTTACAGCGGGCAATTCTGTCGGTGTAGCTGCCTAAGGGCGAGAGAGACAGACAGAGAGAGAGAAAGAGAGAGAGAGAGAGAGAGAGAGAGAGAGAAGAAAAAGATATTGACGTCACAACACAAGGCCTCAGTTAGATCTGGGCACAACGCAGCTGAGAACATCTTTGTTTAAGCAGTGTGCTATCAGATCGGCTTATCGGGTGTGAGGGAGGGCACCGCTGAGTTGAGCTGAGCTAAGATAAGCTAAGCTAAGCTAAGCTAACGTTAACTTGCCTGCACAAGCTCAGGCTCCAGCTGAAGCCGCTCGTGAAGGGGCAACTCCTGCAGGGAGTGGGCCAACACCGCCAGGTCCACAAACACACCTGACATCTGCACAGAGAGAGAGGGAGGGAGGGGAGAAGAGGGAAAAAGAGAATAAGAGGTAGAAACCAGGTGTGCACGAACACACCGATACATACAGTACACACAGACACAAATACTTTTGTGTATATACACAATACGTTCTACTTTCAGCTTTATTGTGTCAGAATATAATATATACTGCAATATATAATAATATATACTGTATATATGAGAACATTCAATTGAAATACAGCTTATCTCCAAATTTCACATTTGACTCACATCACACAACTACAGTATCTGCCATTGTATTGGCATTATGGACATGGCAAAAAGTCCATTTTCCACAGAAGTGACCATAAACTTTCTTGATGAGAAGCCAATAATAATGTGAATCAGTTTTACACATACTGATTAAAACTTGATGAAGTTAAAAATAAATAAATAAATAAAGTAAATGCAACAAATTTGGAGTAGAATAATAAAATCTACAACCTGATGAGAGGCCAAAGAGTCCATCTCCCAGTCTTTTTCATCAGAAAATCGGAACTGTGAGAACGAGTCCCCTATTAAACAAAAACAAACAAACAAAAAACAGTCAGAGCTTAAACTCTTCTTTTATTATTCCATCAACACCAGGGAATGAAACGATGGCCTGTTTTATCAAACAATTTCCCCTCACATAAAACGAGAAGTGCCTCTTCCCATGTTTAAAATATGAGAATGCCCTTCCATTACCAAGCAAATTGAAATGGACGAAAACAAATTGTTATCAACACAAAACATTCCACAATTTAACTTCACCTGAGGTGATTTTATTTATTTATTTTTAGCCTTTTTTTTTGTTATTGAATGAAAGTGACACTCTGTGAGGAGGTGCAGGACCAGAGCGTGCTGTTCTTTCTGTGTAGCGCGTGACAATAATCCATCTATTACTGCCTTCTCCAAAGGCACAGCTGAGGGTGGCAAACACTCATTCACATCATTTTTTTCTTTCCTTGCTCCTGTCCCGTTCCTAAGACTCGACAAAAAGCACAACAAGCAAACAAGAGAATACTTTTGGGTTGGAGTCTCTCATGTAAGATTATAGATGCATTGAGCGATTAGGCTAATCTATTCCAGGAGACTAGAGGATACTTTTGAAGATTCCCAATTGGTAAGTTCATGTTAGATAGAAGAACTGAACTATTAAACTGCAAAAAAAATTCTAGGCAATTTCAATGGTAGGAGGCAAGTCCATCTTTCATACGGTGGTGCAGTACCATATAGGCCTAAGTATCTAAGTATCATCTCCAGTTATTGACTACTTGCTATCAAATGAGTATGACAGCTTTCCTCCATAAGTATTGATTAAGCCATCGTCATTGGAGAGCACTACAGTGAGAATACTACTGGGACCTGAAAGAAACCCAATTACAACTGATGGGATGTTGAAGTAAAGTATTCCCTCAGGGTTACAACCACCAATTACAGCCTATCACAATCATTTTAAACGAGGCATTTAATGGCAAGGCTCTTTCAGGGGGAAAAAAAAAAAAAAAAATCACCATTGACAGTTGTCTGAAGACAACCGCTTATTTGGGACTTCATTAATGTTTGTGCTCAGAACGCATAAGCCTTTTCGCCATGAGAGCAGAATGTTTGAAGAGGAAAAAATGTGCCTGCTAATTTGTAACATCTGTTCCATATTTTTGCCTTTTTTTTTTTTTTTTTGCATAAACCAATATGGCCATATGATGGCCTTAGGCAAGGCAGTTAGACTACAGCTAGCTCTGTAGTCTCTCTCCAGCAACAGAATGTCAATTTTGTCTCGCTCCCTTTTCCCCTTACACAGCTACACACTCTCTCTCTCTCTCTCTCTCCCTCTCTCTCTCTCTCCCTCATACACACGCACACACACTTACTCTGATTAAAGTTTGCACTACTACTTACAACTTGGATTTGTGACAGTTGAAGTAAAAAAAAAAAAAAAAACATATATTTTAAAAGGTCTCTTTTTAAAGAAGTCTGCCTTACTCTTGGAGTCTAGGTTGAGGTGAGGCTACTGGCTGTACGAAAGACCCCCCCCCCCCCAATCCCTGACATCCCATCGTCCCCCCACCCCACCAATCGTACACCTCTCTGCTCTCCAAATGTCATTTGCACTTCAGAGCCAGCTTGAATGCCCACTGCGGGTAGAGACCACAGGCACCGACGACAGGAGCAAGAAAGAAGGGGCTTGTCTGTCAGGAACAGCTGTCCAGAGGCCCGGCTGTACGGACGGATGCAGCGTAGTGCGGCACTGAGCCCCGACCCCTCCATCGACACCACCCCCAACATCGCCTCCCTGCGTCTGGCCCGCGGTCACATTCTCCCCTCATTCAGCCGCGCCGCCCTTGCCAAATGCAGCTGGTTAAGCCCCTGATTGCTCCGCTGAGCGTGAGCAGAGGGTCAAGTGGCGAAGCGGAGCTCGAGCACAGCTTCTGTCAGCTTGGACGTGTTTGCATTCAGAGAGAAACTAAGGGGCTGGGGGGGGGGGGGGGGGGGGGGGGGGGCCACG
>JASCQY010000048.1:4640524-4651490 GCA_030264315.1 Sardinella tawilis
ACAGACACACACACACACACACACACACACACACACACACACACACACACACACAAACACACACACACACACACATTATTAAGCCCAGAGGTGTATGAATGAGCAAGATGCCTACCACCTATTTCCTTTTAGAGAAAGGGGAGTTGGGTTTTGTGGAAGACAGACACAACACAAATGCGTGTCTAAGGGGGCTTGTTTGAGTGGGGTATGTTGTCAGGAGGTCATGGTCCAAAAAAAAAAAGTAATTTCATGGAGTTCTGGCTAGGTTTGTTTATGTCTGAAAATCAGGCCCCGCAAAAATATCAATGTGCTCTTACAGTAGGCCTACAGTAAGCACAGTGTGGTCTGTATGCTCAGAACACAGCCACTACAGTACGGTAGTCAAACCTAAAGCAGACAGGGTCCTGATCTCAGATCTGCTTCAAGTGTACCCATCCTCAGTACGCAATATTTTTTTTGTAGGGTGGTAGGGGAAGGTTCATTATTACTCATGATGTAAATGAACTCCTGATTGGTTCACCGGGCCACATATCACTACGGTCACTTTAGTGTTGTCTGTCTTCGCCTTTTCTTTAACTGTCATTTTAGTGTGTAGTTCTGACTTTGGTGATGACGATGTGACCACCATACAGTTTTAAAACTTTGATTTAACATTAAACCCCACCCCCACCCCCCACCATGGCCATGGTAACCAAATATTCTAGAACGCTACTTGAGCCAATCAGGGATGCGCTCTTCCCCAACCATCCTGAAAATAATAATAATAATAATGATAATTGCCCCCAGTACAGCAGGCATGTCCAAGTCCATGCAACCTAAAAGAGTTAGTATGCATGCTAATCTGGTATTAGATGCAGCAATTAATGTGTACAGTATGAAAATCTGAGAAATAAATTCTCTGTACACACCCCAAGGAACCGGCAATTACCCAGGGATGGCTACCCTTGCAAAGCAGGATAAAGAAGGATTTCCTTGCGGTAGCTGGAACACGCACAAAGATACTCATCAATTTTGTCATTCCAAATAAAGAAAGCCAGGGATTCGACTAAGTTCAAAGCCGATACGCTCAACAGTAGATTATTTAAACCTTATCAAAAGTCTCATGAGGTCCCTTTGTGAGAAAGCATTAATTTCTCTGTTGTTTTTCCCAGCAGGGAGAATCCAGCATGACTTGGCACCTTGGTCCTGTTGCCCTTTACTGCCATCAGCCGACATGCAAGAATGAGCTCTAAAAGTGGGTGTGGTTTTCCCAAAGGATGAGGTCAACTCTGCCCAGTTGCAGTATATGTGTGTGTGTGTGTGTGTGTGTGTGTGTGTAATGTTGCGTACATTCGGATAAATAAACATCCTTGGAGAAACATATGCAAACTGGCTGCACAAACCAGCCTTTTGGAAAAAGGACTTTGACGAGGAAGACGAGAGATGCTAAAAGAAAAAAAAAAAAAGAAAATAAAACGGACCGTTGAAAACAGTCAGCTGTTGTTGGTCGTCCAGCGCTGGCAGTGCACTGCACAGACGACTGTTTGAAGCATTGACAGGGCCTCGAGACCAGAGCCCAGTCAGGCTGGTCATACTTAGCCCATTCTTCTGGGTGGTAAGGTGATCCATAGCAGAGGAAGGCCAGCGGTTTGCCAGACTTGACCACAAGCTCGCTGCCTTTCGTGCCAGCTCAGGATGCAGTAGAGGATGGTGGGGTGAGTGGTGGTGGAGCCGAGGGGTGGGTGGGGGAGTGGGAAGGTGTGTGTGTGTGTGTGTGGGGGGGTGGGGGTTGAGGGTTGGAGTGCGGGTGGACGGAGGCATGCCACCGGTTCTGAGGCTAACGGCTGCCAGGCCTGTCAGGCCTTGGGCATGGAGAGGGTTGAAACAGGCCTGCTGCCCCAGAAACTTGCCAAAGCCTCACAGTTCCCCTTTAACGGCTCAGGGGCTTCTGGAAAAACAAATAAAGGCTCCCACTAGATCCACAAAGGGGTGGAAGACACGGTCCCAAAGACAGGTGTAATGGTGGAGGTTCTCCACTGCTCTCGGCACAGATGAAGCCCCTGCATTTTGGGTCTCATGAGGTCAGTCCTTGGTCACTGTGGTCAAGTAGATCTCCAGATCACCATCTGTCCTTGTTGGCGTTGGCTGCAATTGCAGTCTCTTCCGAGCATTGATAAGAAAACCATCTTATGCTTCACGGTACAAGTCTTCCTCTAAACGATCTCCATTCTTACATAATATCCCAGACACATGAGGAGTTTTTTCCACATTCCCTCTCACGTTTTATTCCAATTGTTGATTTTTCTCTCTTTTTTTCCTTCTTTTTTTTTGTTTCTCTGAGTTTAGATGTGAGTCTCAATGGGTGCTTTGAGATCACATGTTGACAGTGGGCTCACCTTTCCTACTGGTTTTAACAATCATATCCTGAGGGTGGGCTCACAGCAGGATCCCTACAGCTCTCTCTCTCTCTCTCTCTCTCTCTCTCTATCAATCCATCACTGTCTGTCAGAGGGCTAAAAACCACCCCTAAGATGTCCTTTTTCAAAAATCCATCCCTGCTTGGCCTGCTGCCTTTTCCCACATGGCTTCTTTCTTTCTCCCTTTCCCCCTTTCCTTTCCTGACGACAAATTGTGATTACGGCAAACATTTTTTTTGTTTGTTTTTGTTTCAAGGAAAATCGCTTCCAGTTGGTTACTCCGAGGGCACCCCCCCTGTAAACGAGCCTGCGTGGACAGGCAAAGTGCCTCCGGAGCATGATGCCAGATGGGTAGTTTGGGTGCTACTAATCATTCCAAATGTTCCCAAGCTTGGCTTCTGGTCTAACTGTGGTATGCAGGGGGAGAGATGATTCCTAGGGTATGTGCACAGCCTCCACAGTCAGTCACAGGTAAACGCCTAATGGGCGAGTATTGAGTCGTTTTTAATATGTGGCATTATCAGCAGCTTTAACCTGCAAAGGCAAAGCAGAGGTTCGAGCATCAGCCAACCTCTCTTCGTGATCTATTTGTTGACTAATGCCAAAAAATAAACACATAAACATTCCAGTTTCTGCCTTCTGGTTAACGCCATCACAATGAAAAAGGATGGAGGGGTGTTGTTTGCTTCACATGAAAGCAAAATATCTCAGAAATGGACAAAAGGGTAGCATTCTTACTTCTTAACCAAAAAAAAAAGGTCCTTGCTATGAAGTGGATTGTGTAAGTCTCACGGGGACCGCAGAAGAAGCACTTAATCAATACCATCGATGCAACATGTTGCAAATAACCACAGCCTACGGCTTTTTGCAAAGGCCAAAGGGACAGCATCAAACTCTGTTGGCCAGGCTGGCGGAGTGATGTTGAGGAATTAACGACATGCAGAGAGGGGGGTGGGGGAACGAGGGGTCAGCTTGTCCTCAGACTGCAGATCACACACACACACACACACACACACACACACACACACATGCAGTCACACACACACACTCTAATACTTTTGAAAGCTCTGGTGGGAACCAGATACGTCGTGCTCTGCCATTCACCACAGGATCTGGTGAGGATACACAGTGTTCCTTGCACTGACAAGAACTCCAGGCTACACAGAGCTCCACTTAGCTTCACAAAGGCTGCATGTTTTTGAATGAGATGATGGGATGCATCTGATAGAGCTCACACCAGAACAGACCTGTCCAATGGCACCACGCCACTTGCCTGGCATGCTCCGCTAAGCCAGAGTGCCATGGCACCGCTCATTCTGAACCACACCTGGGCATAGATATATATGCGCACCTACAAACACACACACACACACACACACACACACACACACACACAAACACACATAGACACATACACTAATACACAAAGAAAAACACATGCACATACTATACAGTATACACATACTCACAATGGGGATACACACACCACACACAAATACCTGAGACACACACACAAATGTTGCGCGTGCACACACACACACACAAACACACACACACAATGGCGGCGCGTGTATACGCAGCGGATTGTAGCTCCCATGTCTGTGTCTATTTGCTAGTTTTTAATCATGTCTACATTCACCCGTCTGATGGTTCTTGTTGTGTTGTCTTATGCTGGACACTGGGTAGCGACACAAATTTAATTGAATTATGTTCAGTGACAATAAAAGGCTATCTGTCTCCACACAGAAAGACATAAACATGCAAAAAGAGTAACCCACCTAGATGTGTACACACACACACACACACACACACACTCACTCACACATCTCGGTGAAGATGCCCCTCAGCTTCAACTGACACCCGCAGCTGCACAGTCAAAACAAGGCGACCCCCGTCCAAGTCATCTGCTCGTCCCTTTGAGAGAAGTTCCAGCGGCTGACTCAGTGTTTGGCCCAGAGCTTTGATGGAAGGGGGGGGGGGCTGACATCACTCCTCTGGTGAGAGCCGAGGTTAAACGACAGTGAAAAGGGGGCCTTCGCCTCACAGCATGTGTTTTCCGAGCGTCAGATTGATTAGTATTGTCTGCTCCATTAAGGAACAATGTCCAGGCTTTGGCTCACTGGCGGAATGGTGGAAGAGGCCTGACAGATTTTGGGATGGAAGAAGAGCCTTAGTTTGAAATTTAAAGTTCAGTCGACAGCCTCGTGGGGTGACGAGGACAAGGCATTGCATATATTTTCATATTGTTACAAACGGGATAGTATTTTAAATAGGATATGGCAGAAGTAGAAAAATGCCCTTAAAAGTTTTGAGGCTGTTGTAATGCTTCACATAATAGGCTTTACAGGACAAACAATAAGAGAGTCAGACTTAAGGCGTTAAACTCTTTTTACATGTCGGAGCTTTTGTCCATAATGAGCTGGAATGTGACGTTGTTTTCATAGTATTAACAATTCTAAAAGTATAGGCTTTCAACAGAAATATTATGGACAGGGAATGAGGGAGGAGAAGGGTGGGGGTATTTTTTTTTTGTCTCTTAAGATGCTTTGAGCTGCGATCCCTGGAAACTGTCAGTGTCATGACAATGAGCTTATTATGGGCTTTCTCTGTGTTGAGCACTGAGGTCTTGCTGTCTGTCTTGCCAGTTTTGCCCGTAGCGCTCCTGGAGTTGGCCAGCTGCAGCCTTTCCACTGCTCTTCCATTCACCCAAAACCTCCCATTTGAAGAGTAATTGGAAGCACCTGGAATTAGCATTAATCACGGGACCATTTAGCAAAATATTAACAGAGATTATTGCCAAAGACTCTGAAAGAGAAGAAAGAAATTCTTGAGGAGGAGAGGCTTGCCTGTCAAAAGTGTGCTCGGAAACAAAAGTCTGCTCACGCACGCATGCACACAAACACGCACGCACACACACACACACACACACACGCACTCACTCACACACACACACAAATACACACGCACACCGGAGAGTTTTGTGGAGACAAACAAAACATCTCACCCACCCTGTGGTGTCCTCTGACTGAAAAAAAAGTCAGTGCATCACATTATTTTACGGCAAAGACCAGATCTGTTTGTATCTGTATAAACACTTATATACTTAAACTTAGACGCATACGTTGTGTTGCTGACCTTGTGGTATAATGGTGTTTATTTGTGTGTGTGTGTGTGTGTGTGTGTGTGTGTGTGTGTGTGTGGCAGTGTTGGGAGATTAATTTGGAAATGTAATGTGTTACATGTGTTACAAAGTTACCCTGCCGAAAATGTAATAGTAGTGTAACTATTTAAATTACTTTTGCAAAGTAATGTAACTAATTACATTTGATTACTTTTTGATTACCTTTGTACATTTTGAATGAATTTCTGTTCTTTTAGGCTACCGAGTGCTGTTGACAGCAATAGGTAGAATGTAGACCAAATTTACAAACTGCCCTCATCAGGTAACGTAGGCTGCCGTTTTGCTATTTGGTGTGTGTGTGTGTCTGTGTACAGGTAAAATCTGTGATCGACAGAATCACACACACAGCTGAGCACATTCCACGAGTCCTCTAGGCCTGTTGGTACACACAGGTGTGCTCAGGGGCTCGTGCCTTTGCCTCTGTCCCTCTCTGTTCAAGTGTCAATCATCCCTCACCTAAGGCACATCCATCACTGTCCTCCATCGTCCACACAGTCACACCAGTACAGAGGAATGCCACCAAGCCCTTGAGGTCATGGAAGGTCATGGAAAAACCCGACCAAGTTCATTTTTGTCTGGGTGGCGAAACCTTGTCTTTGTCCTTAGCAACCGCTGTCACTGGCAATGGATGAGCCTGAACCTGAACCTGTCCAATCCCACAATTCCACGCACCTAGAGGCTGTCCCTGACCGTGTGTGAAAACAGAGCTCACAGCATGATGATCTCCGTTGCACATATAACATATGGATGATATGTCAGCAACAGATGTTGGACTTACAGCTACACATAAGGTCTGAAACGTTTTGCATTTTGGCAGTAAGTGGCAAAGCATATCTAGATATCTTTGTGGTGCTTCTGCCGTTATTCCTTCATCCAGACAAATACTTTCCATGATGTGCAACTGAGCCAGGAATGAAAATCCCAACATGTGTGTCACTCTCTATCTGAGTATTCTAATGGAATCACCCTTCTCCATGTCAAATCAATTCCTTTGAATGCCTGGATAAGACGACCCCAACCCCCAAACAACCTTTCACTTTTATTTTCTTCTTCTAATACTTTTTTTTTTTTTTGAAGGAACATAGTTAGGTTTGGGGGTAGTGGGTTCAACACGCACATGAGGGAAAATGACATAATGACAGGATATTTGAGGTCTAAGCAATGTAAACATGGTGAATAGGAATGTCTCTTGCTCACACACACGTGCAGGCATAACCACACACACACAAACCAATACACGATATCCCGAAATTGCCAACCTGATGCCGACCACCATGTCACCCGTGCCGAACCTGAAGCCTACCCTGCTCCTTACCGTCTGTGTGTGTGTGTGTGTGTGTGTATGTATGTGTGTGTGTGTGTGTGTGTGTATGGCAGGTCTCCAGTACTCTGTCTTACCCATGTGGACTGCAATGTGTCTGGGGAGCAGCCAGTCCCTCGACTCGGCTCGGTTCGACCTCCCCATCCACCACCGCCACCACCACCACCACCACCACCACCACCACCATCCTCATTCACAACAACCATGTGACGAACAGTGGGGTTGCAGTCACGTTTCCACACAGCCTGCCAGACAGCACCGTACCTCCTAATAGCGCCGAGAGAGGTGGGGATCCAGAGATGCTCATGGGGGCTCTGGCAAGGACGCGGGGAAGAGATAAAAGCCTCGAGAAGAAGATCTCCATGCACCTGAAATATGGATTGGGTTTTAATGGTCCTCCAGGGGACGGGAAAGCGATTTAGTCGAAAAACTCCCCAGTTGGTTTACTGTTTTTAAACGTGAATGGACTCCTGTTTGGACACAAAAACTAAGTGCTGTGAATATAGTTTGTTATAAAAGCCTACTAGGAGTTAAGTGTTTATAATATTTTTTCCATTTTTCTTCTTTAAATAGTTTATGCATCCACCTCCAAGAGCATGGCCTAAATGATGAGGAGGGGCTTTCAAGCGAACCTAAAAACAAACAGCCCGAAGAACAAATACTCACGCCACTGTTTTGCTGGGAAAGGACTCTGCATGCCACGTTTAAACAGCGTCAGCTTCACCGGCGACTTTGTTTCCGGGACATTCAGTTCAAGGAGAATTCAAGCCTCCCAAATGACTGCTGACCCCTGGAGCCAGGAAGTTTAAGCCTGGCCTAACCCATGTCGCCATGGAAACTCGAGCGCAGAGGAAACTGATTCTGCATAAACAAAGCATAAACATAAAACAGCACCGCTGTTGGCCACCTTGTGCTCAATGTGCAGAAAAGTTGAATTTGCTCAAAATCAGGGTACAAGAGCTGTGATGGGTCCCCTGATAACAACATGCCCATCAGATGGAGCTTTGAAACCGGCAGTTTTCTGAGCCAGTATGGATGAAAAAGGACTGACCTGTCTTTGGCGCAGGCCCCATCTGAAAACATACAGAGCCCAAACACACACACATACACACACACACACGCACACACACACACACACACGCACACTTCCCAAATCTTCATGAAAAGGGTGGGGTGGAATCCAGCAAAATCCCAAAAGGAACTGCAGTAATGCAATGCATTAAAATATACTTGCAGTAATCTTCTTTTCCCCTGATACAGCCAAATGCCTGTTAATGTGCATTGTGGAGCCAATGGACTCTCTGTATATAAAGTGAATGATGTGTGACTGCAACCTCTGCCTGAATATTACTGTATGTGTTTATTTTAGGTGTACCTCAGTATGGTGTTGCTGTGATCTCCACTAGAGTAGTGGTTGGATGTAAATATGCCTATGTGAAATGTAATGCATGTACTGTCTGTATGCCTCATGTCAAGGGTCTGTCGATCTGCTAACGTGCTGTATACTTTTCTCTACGTGCTGTATACTATCTCTTTGTATTCTGAATCCATGCATTGATGTAATATGGCCTTAACAGTTCTATCAAATTACGTATCTGCTTCCCAATAACGTAGGTAGTGAACTTATTCCTTGTTTGCTTCCAGTGTTGTTTTTATCGAAGCAAAGCTTGCACGGTCATGACATACTGAGAGTTGTCATAAATAACAGAGATAATGTGCACAAACTGCATATTCTGTCAGTCATGGTTTTTTACACACTCTCTTTGGCCCAATTCCCCCTTGCCTGACTTTGAAAGCCAGCCTTGCTCGGGAGCTGTGATTATTGCAAAATCCTGAGTCACGCGACTTAAAATGCCGGAGAAATTCTTGCCCTTTTGTCCCTTCAACCTCCATCTCCCATTTTGCTTCTGTCCATTATCACAGTAAATTATGAAGACATCCGAAGCGCGCTTGGAATGGCCAAGACCATCTTAACCACTGAAAAAAAAAACACTGTTAAAAAAAAAGCTAGATAATTGACAGGTCAGCTCAAAAGTGTGTCTCTCTTAAAAAATAATTGCTGACCATGGCTGTGTGTGAGGTGTTTTGTGGTGAACATAATCACACAGATTAACATTAGGCCTCCTCAGAGGGCAGTTTTTGTGTCCAAGTTGATCGATGGCTTAAGCACTCCGACATTTACGTTGACAGGTTTAACACTACACCTCCCTCCCCTCTCATCCCCTGCTGATGTTTCAGAAAACATGTAGAGCAGACAGACTATATGGTTTGCCAACTGCACACATTCTCTGTCTTTTTCTCTCTTTCTCTTGATCTTGAAATCAGCTGTCCCTGGGCAAAATTTGAGATGTGATTCGTAACAGTTATACTGTGCTCCTGAGTAGAGAAATCTCTTTTGTGTAAAGGTCAAGGAAGTGTGTTAGTGTGTGCTTGTATGTTTCTCTGTTTGTCCATTTGTGTGTGTAGCTGTGTGTGTGGTGTGTGTGTATTGAGAGACGCTGAGAAAGTGAGTGTGTATGTGTGTGTGTGTGTGTGTGTGTTGAGAGACGTTGAGAAAGTGAGTGTGTGTGTGTGGTGTGTGTGTGTGTGTACTGAGAGACGTTGAGAAAGTGAGTGTGTGTATGTGTGTTTTTTTCTCCCCCAAGGTCACATTCTCTACGCGGTTCACCTCGCCGTCTGCCTGCCGTCCCACAACAATCCCCACCCGCGACGGTGGCAGAGCCACAGCACTCCACCCACAGCACTCCACACGCTTATTGGCAGATCTCTACTGATAGACGAGAGGCTAATGAAAAGTGTGACCCCATGAGCATGACGGACAAGGCCCTACTCTGCTGGCTATCACATTGCTCTGCTGACAGTCTGCATGGCGAAAGGGTTAATCTGCTTATTATGATCACATAGGGCCTGGACCAAAAAGTATCAGATGGAGAAGGGGTCAAGTTACCTAGGTGACATGAGCTGGAATGTGAGGTATTCCTCTTTTGGGTTTTGCTGAACAAAAACAGTGTGTGTGTGTGTGTGTGTGTGTGTGTGGGGGGGGGGGGTCATTTTAACAGGGATCTAAGTGACCTGTGTGTGGGTTCACGTGTGTTGAGGCTCAGAGGTTAAACACGTTTGAGTAGAGTGCCGTGTCTTTTTGTACACCACATTCACCTTTAGTAATCTCTCACTGATTAAATTAAAGACATACACACAAACTCTGTCTCGAGTCTCAGGAAAACGTGGGCCTTTTTTTTTTGGCCAGACAAAAAGTGCTCTGGAGGGAATGTTCAAAAATGCCACCGTGTCATTCACGTTTTCACTGTCGTCTTCTCATGTGAGCAAAATTTTCTTTAATTACCTGGGGAGAAAAAGCACAAAACAGGGAGTAGAAAAGAGAGAAGTGATACTTAAGATCTCCTGCCCAGATTGGAAATGGGACGTTTTGCATTCATGCCTGTCTGTAGCTGAATCAGTGCCCTTCAACTCAACCCAGGGAATAAAGCCCTTGAAAACTCATTTGAAAAATAATTTTGGAATTGCAGCCTTGGACAACTTGTGTATGTTTTGTTGCTGGAATACCTTACTTTCAGCCATTCTATATGCATTGCATTTTGTGGCATTTGTCCACTAAATAGTCGAGTTTCTTTAGAGAGAAATCAAACCATCTTAGGGCTATAATGCATTTCATCTCTACACCTGTCAGTTACTACAGCTCTGTATTAGTGTAACGCTCCGATGATTGCCTTGTCCCTATGCACTTTTTAATGGGTAATTGAGCAAGCTAACATTTATGCATTTAGCAGATGCTTTTAACCAAAGCAACTTACATTGGCCAGCTGTCAGTTACATCAGGGCTAGCCTTTCCTAGTGCAATTCAGGGCTCAAGGGCACAACGGTGGCAGCTGGGATTTGAACCCACAATTGGCAGGCTGTTAGCATGCTAGCTAGGTTCCTTAAAGGTGCACCACACCACCACTGCCCCAAGATCATGACTCCTCAGTATCATCAAAGATTATGGAATATTAACCAAGATAGAGCAACATAATACGTTACAACGGGAGCGAACGTGAATAGTTCCGGTCT
>JASCQY010000048.1:4677971-4689149 GCA_030264315.1 Sardinella tawilis
GATAGATAGATAGATAGATAGATAGATAGATAGATAGATAGATAGATAGATAGATAGATAGATAGATAGATAGAAAACACACACACAGGAGAATGACAGAAAGAAAAAGAAAGTTTGCTAGACGAACAGATACTGCAGACAGACAGATAGACAGTGGTGCACTAAAGTGAGACTGCAGGCCTGAGTCAGTGAGGGGAGGCCAACGGTCCGTCCGAACAGACAGCCGTGTGTTAGGCAGGACAGGAAAGGAGTGGGGTGGAGGCAGGGAAGGGGAGGCCTCCCAGTCATGAAAGGCGTTTCATAAATTTGTAAACCTAGAAGGGGCCGCACCCCCGCACCCCCCCCCCCCCCTTGCCCCTCGTTATTTTTTCATCAGAGACTTAATGATGAAACAGCAAAGAGAGCAGAGGGTGTGTGTGTGTGTGTCTGTACATACGCATGTGTGCATGTTTTAGTGTGTGAGTGTACATATGTGTGTGTGTGTGTGTGTGTGTGTGTGTGTGTGTGTGCGTATGTTGAAGGGGGGGAGGCAGGAGGGGGTCAGGGGGTGAGGAGTCTCTCACAGACAGCTCTTTATGCATATACCCCCTACTGGGGCACACCTGCGTGGATGTGGGGAAAGCGGGAAAGCAGTATCGCTCAGACAGATCCAGACATCAGCCTCAAATCTGCAGGCAACTAAAGAGGCTTCATACCTGCCAGCTGCTTCACTGTTCATATAAACTCTGTGCGAGGCCTGGGGTTTCTTTACGGTGATGAGAATACACAAGAGCAGTTCATAAGACAAATTAGCTAGGACAATATTCCCGCAGAAGAACATTGAATTTAATGTAGGCTGAAAAATATATTTGGTATACAGTACATCAGACCATGTACTGTACAATCTGAGAAGACTATGAGCAATCTGTGAGGAAGGTCATCATTACCGCACTGCATCATTACCGGTTATGCTTTCAGTTGTGTTTGTTTGTCTGTTAGAAATGTAACTTGAAAAGTACCGCACAGATTTAGATGGAACTCTCTGACAACATGGGTATTAGGACAAGGAACAGATGATTACATTTTGGTTGTGATCTATCATACAGTCTAGAATTTGCATTCGGTCAATGACCCCTATTGCCATGGCGGACGTCTGTTCTCTCTGAGTACTTTTCTAGTTGTCAAATGACTTGTGACGAATTGGAGTAAATTGAACCCGAAACTTAGAATCTGTGGTCAAGGTTGATCACTTTGAACCCTGTTTCCTCCTTCTGCTCTACAAAATCCAGACCAAAAATAAGCGTGATGGAATTCCTGTGAAATTGTCTCAGCACCAGTAAGTGGCCTGCATAGCCAAAGTCAAACCGTCCCAAAGTGACGCCTAAACTCTCATCACAGAGCTGTGTAGACAGCATGTCCTTTGAAAATAATTGGAAGACATATTTAAGATCTTCCAATTCCAAACTCCAGCTGAGGCAGTATGTTAAAAATCCAAACAATTCCCAGGCCCTCTGAACCACATCCTCTTGTCCACTCATTTGTCTTTCTTTAAACTTGTATTCCTGACATATTTGCACTTGTTTGGATATTGCAGTGTCCCTTATGACAAGAGATCAAAATAGGAAAAAAAAAAATACATTTTGCATCCATGTTGGTATTCATCTTGCAGCCTGCTAAAAGCAGTACCTCTGGATGATGCTTTCAAAGCAATGTCCTGTGAAAGCATACAGTACATTCCACAGCCCATGTGAATTGTGAACTACAATTCCCAAAAACCTCTGAAGGCTTGTGTAACCTTTGACCTCCCGGGTCCACATGGTCCCGACTGAGGCACTGTGCCATAATCTTTCATCTGAGTTACTGGAAAATGAAGGGGGAGGAATTTGTGAGAGGACACAAGACTGCATGTGTATGAGAGTAATTGTAAATGAGAGCATTTGCAAGCATGCATTTGTGCGTGTGCTTGTGTGTGTGTGTGTGTGTGTGTGTGTGTGTGTGTCTGTGTCTGTGTGAGTGTCTGTGCTTGTCTGTGCGTGTGCTTGTGGAGGGAAACACTTAAGTCAATAGCTTCAGCATGCGACAGCTGTGAACACCGCGCCCGAGCACAATCTCCCAATCTTTCCCCGGGCGTCAAGGCTGTGGGAAACAAACAGAGGATCGGTCCAACAACACGCTGGGTGTCGGAAGAGTGGAGAAAACCGGGAAGAAAAATAGCACTCGAGCCCAACTCCAAGCACACCATGGCCCACTCCTCTGAGGTGCCGGGCAGCGAGAACATCCTACATAAACATGGGACCGAATGCTTTTGATGGCGCGGCCCTCGTTCAGCTTGTTGTCAGGATCGTTATCTGGAGAGATGAAGCACAACGATGCTTTTGTCTCTGTTCCTCGACGTCCACTTTGGCGAGGACGAGATTGTATATCATTAAAAAACAACACCGGCACGTTAGCCATCCCACAGTGAGGAACTGCAATGTTATCCCAACGTAATGAAATGCGCAGAAACAACAATAATCAAGTCAAAGGTGGCCGGCCACAGTGAAGCCATTGTGTCGGGGTGTGGAGGAGTGGTGAAGCTGTGCAGATAAAAGAACGCAGGTTGTGTTTGGCTCAGACAACAAAGTCAAGATGCCTCACAGTCCTTGGGTCACGTTAAACACGTCTGGAGACAAGAGAGAGACAGTTTAGTCTCCATTTGTAAGGCGACTGTAACATTGCATGTAGGGGTTTTGCATAACCCCCTCCATATATTGTTCATTCTAATCTGGGTAACTAGAGGTCATTTAACCACTGTGTAATTGCTGAAAGTGCTTACAGTCATTTGAAAGGAGAACTACTATCCTGAAAAATAATAGCCTCTATGAGATATACTGAATCCTCCAAGCATTTGTGGTGGTTTTCTGCACAATCATTAATCTTTGATGTTATCAAAATCTTGATGTGCGGTTCTTTGAAATACTTGTTGTTAATACGAGTAGAGGGCTACATTATTGCACACACACACACTCACAAGGCAAGTCAAGGCAATTTTATTTATATAGCGCATTTCATACACAGAGGCAGTTCAATGCGCTTAACAAGTAAATGCAGAGAACAGTAAGAAATAAAAAATAAGATAAAATAAAATAAGACAACACACACACACACACACACACACACACTGCCTCCAAGAGACTCTGAGACCTCACACACACATTACGGGCCTGTGCTGAAGCTGAGACTTGTCCCTGTCAAGCGACCGTTGCAGAAAGGCGAGAGAGTAACCCCTGTTTCGCTGTGCCAGGGCCTGGCATGGCTGGTATTGAAGCTGGCACTGGAGATTCGCTCCTGCATAAAAGATGAGTGAGCTGGCATGGCCTTGAGTCTTTGGGTCTCTGCTGAGGGTCTCTCAGTCACTCAAAAGCACACTGTATTAAGCTGATGCTCATATACAGTACAGTACAGTATGAACACCTCCAGCAAACATTTATAGATGGAGCTTTTGACAGAAGTTGCATGTCAATAGGAGGGAATGAAAAACAATAAAACAACACAGAAAAATAGTACAGGACCTACATTTACATTTATACATTTTACATTTATCTACAACAACAACAACAACAACAACAACATGAGCTCTGTTTAGACCTTAGTGGAAAGAATGGCCTTAGTTAGCCTTTGAGTCCCATTTTGCCCAAAAGACCAAACAAGCTCTTTTAACCCGGAAATCTCCAATGCGTGCGACACCCTCTGAGCTGGGATTTCTTGACCTTTCCCCTAAACCTGTGTACTAACTCTGGGCTTCACCCTCATACCGTCATACCGTGCTTTCAGTCCCAACTCAGCCAAAGGAGACTATAATAAGCCATAATGAGAGCGGTCACAGAGACCTGCACACCAAGAGAAGGAAAGAGAGAGAGAGAGAGAGAGAGAGGGAGAGAGAGAGAGAGAAAAACAAAACAAAATACGCCTGAGCCCACGTGTAGCGGGAGACAGCCGTCACGTGCCTGGGGAAGCCCATGGCTGTGGTAAATGCCGTGAACAGGAGCCAGGAGCCCTCACAGGGCACTGTGCTTCAAAACCAACCCCCCCCCCCCCCCCCCCCCCCCACACACACACACATCCCTATCCCCTCGCCCCCAACAGCTCCCCCACCACACACACAATATTTTATCTTCCTTGTGACTCCCCAGGAATGAAATAAAACCTTTAGCGAAAGAACCTTTTTGCAAGCGCTAATAGCAGAGCTGTAACATAAAGCATAACACCTCTGCTTTATGCCAAACAGATGGGGGCCTGGGGATGATCTCAGGCGACGGCTTGGATACTCACGGACTGTTCTCACACTCCGTTAGTAGCCGTTAGTAAATGAAGTGGCCACTGCAGGCTGCTATAGAAGGAATGTGAGTCATAAAGATAATATAACCATGTTATAACCTCACCATGGTAATGTTATAATGGTTAATATGACTGGTATTACTGCGTAATAATGGTATTATGAATCATTGTTATAACAGACTACTTGAACGTTACTGCATCTGTGATTTTACAAACAATGGCTTGCTTCTAATAGAGTTACATAGCATTGCTATATGCAGAATCCCTGCTTTCAGAAAGTACAGCAAGATATTAGATAAATTAGAGACAAGGTTTTAGAGACAATTTAGAGACACGTTTTTCCAAAGTCCATTTTTGTTATATGCTAGTTACTATTCTTCTACAAAAAAAAGAAAAAAGTTTAGAGAAAATCTACGTTACAGGCAGATAGCAAAGCAAAGCCCAGCCATCACTACTGCTTTCCAGAAGAGAGTGAGTACTTTCAATCAAATATAAAACTAGTCATTTGTAGCTGAGACTCTTTGAGGAGTTCCATCACACTGTAAAATTCTCCTTCAGTCTCACTGCAGGGGCCAGACATTGCTAATGGTCCGTCCAAGTAAACGCCTTGTCAGTTGTTAAGACCAATCACCACTCTGTGGTAAGTTATATGAATATGTGTGTGTGTGTGTGTGTCTGTGTGTCTGTGTGTCTGTGTCTGTATGTGTGTGTGTGTCTGTGTGTGTGTCTGTGTCTGTCTGTGTCTGTCTGTATGTGTGTGTGTGTGTGTGTATGTGTGTGTGTGTGTGTGTGTGTGAGAGAGAGAGAGAGAGAGAGAGAGAGAGAGAGAGAGAGAGAGAGAGAGAGAGTCATCATTTGAACCATCAATAAAGTTGGCCAAAAGCTGGTAACTAGTTTCTGACCTTAAAAAAAGCAATGTCCTCTCACAATGCTGAGGGAACATATTTTTTATCAAAGAAAGCACATAATTATTCTGTCTTTACAGTGAATTGGTACAAAAGTAATAAGGGTTTCTTGTCCCCCATCACGTAGCTAGCACCATGTCTACTCGGAACACACACAAGTGTACGCTTCACCAGTCCCGAAAGGTGTTTTGCTAACCTTCGGCAACTGTTCTGTACAAACATTTGCATCCCAGCCTAGGCATATGGAGATATTTCCCCTCACAACGCCTGCTCTGTGTTCCTGACGAGACTAGGCCCCTGCAAAAGAAACCCCCTCAACTTTCAGCTCCCACAGAATGCAAGTCCGGTTGTTGGAAGCAATTACAGTTGACACACTGCACCGAGTAAACAGCCAGATGTAAATGCCTATCTGAACTCGACAGATTTAAACACACTACACCAGAGGATGAAGTGTAGAGAGTGTCAAGGCAACTCCTGACACATGTGGCCTCAATTTTAATGATAGACAAAGTGTACATAAGCCAGTTTAACAACTAGGCAAAATCACTTTATTAATTTAACAGCATGGGACAAAGATGGCTCAATGCTTGCACGTTGTGCTTGCAAGCACTAACATAGTTCATAAGTTCACTACAAAGTAAGTTCACTACAATAGCTGGAAATGCATGAGCTTAGCTTGTCTATATACTTTACATATGCATTCTTATACTTTAACTTTACATCATAATCTTTACAGTTTGCCTGCCAATCTGCCCACAAAACAGCATGGGTGCACACATGCACAACAAAAATGTGATATATGAGGGACTAATTTGTTGTATCCATTAAACAGACCTTTCGTCTGACAAATCACTTAACATCGCTGACAGCGGAACACTTAGCGCTCTCTTCTGGTTACTGACAGAGGGATAATTCAACTCCATGCTGTAGCCAGCTGACCATTTGGTAATAAAAATGCGGGGAAAAAAAAATGCAAATGTGCACCACTGAGGCTGACAAATCAATGTGCCATTGTGTCTTTGGCATGCATTAGAATGCCAAGCTCAGCGAGTGCTCTAACCTCACACCATGTGTTGAGAAAGGGACTGCTTTGATTCTTTGATATGATGCCATCCCATCTATGACTAAGCAGAAGACCACAGAAGTCTCCAAGGAGATGGAACCAAAGGCAGTTGACCAAGGGAGGCTGTAAAAAGGCATGCAGAATGCATAGGAGGAATGGAAGCAATTAATTCACCATGTGTGATCTGTTTCATCGCTTTTTTGATATTGATCATAATTAGAAGGAGACAGTGAACGAAGAATTACTTCCACGGTGTGTTGCACAATGGGCCCGCTCTCAAGTATGAATATCTGCAGAGAAGCACAGCGTGTCCCCGTCTGGGATTTTGGTTGGAGTTTTTCGCCCCCACTTGCAAGCGCTTACTTGTGCTTTTGTGGATTACCGAGGCTTCATTGCAAACAGCCCATTGGAGGTCGGGACAGGCCGTTTCTCTTCACCGGCTCTAGTCCTCGGCGAAACAGATGGAGAAGCTAATTTATAGGGGATCAGAGGCAGGCAGGAAACAACAAATAACGAGGTGAAGCTTCAGGTGAGGGGGAGGTTAGCTCTGCTTAACGAACGCAACACTCCCACTATTATGCTAACACACAAGTCACGGCCTCACTGACAGCTTAACAAGGATATAAAATAATATTTTACAGGCCCCCCTTTCTCATCACCGCTGCAATAATCAAGCGACTGCCACAGGAGATATTTTAAGATTTAAAATCCCCCAAAAGTGTATCTTGGAGGGAACGTGTTTTACTTGTACGCCGTCCTTATGTGTTCAGCTGTGTGTGTGCAATGGCCCGTCTGGTAAATGGGCGCTGTGTGGCGATGCTTTATGAGAGATTCCAACCGGTCCATCATCGGCCTCTCACTCACACTCTGCACATGCTCCTTGATGAAGACATAGCTTGCATAGCTCCTAGGAGTGGCGTTTTTCCGTGGCATTGGCCTCTAAGGGAAATGGGAGTTATTTATTCGATCAAGGCACTGGATGCAGCCAATGTAGGCCTATCACTCAAATGACTGGAGTCCACATTCCTCACCAACATCCCCACTTGAGAAGTTACTGTCTCTTCTTCTCACAATTTCTTCCTCTCAAAGCTGGTGTTCTTCAGTACACTAAAAGGGTTTTGCATTCATCTTAGTCTTTGCGTTTTGACCCCCCCAACACACACACACACACACACACACACACACACACACACACACACATACACACAGAGAGATCAGCAGGGGCCCTCAGTTGGATGGTAATCCTGCAAAATGAATTTCAATGTGTGAACTTGTCATGAGAAGAACGTTAGTGTTGTACAATTGTTGTTAACCACACAAAAAGAAGGAAATGGAAATTGCTACTCTGGCATGTGTGCGTGTAGTGTCAATAAATGACTATGTTATTTAAAACAAGTAGAAAGGGAGTGTTTTTCCATCAGAAAGACGTGGATAAGTGTGTGTGTGTGTGTGTGTGTGTGTGTATGCGTGTGTGTGTGCACGTGTGTGTGGGTTTGTGTGCATGTGCGTGTGTGTGTGTGTGTGTGTGTGTGTGTGTGTGTGTGTGCACGAGAGAGAGTGTGAAAGAGGGAAAAGATCAGAAAGCAACACCTGAGAAGTCTTTGATCACTTCACCCCAACCCCTAAGAAGTGAGCGGCAGAGTGGGGAGGTGGGGGGTTTGCTTCCTGTGGCCCAGTCCACATGCCCCCCCCACACACACACACACACAGGTCCCAGCTTCAAACAGCTCTGAACGCTCTGTGACCCTGGAGGGAGCAGAGCAGGGCGTGGGGAGTCGCACCGGCTGGCTGATGAGCATAATGTGGGCCTTTATGTGCCGGAGGAAAGGCTACCAGCTTTATTTCATAAACGCACCAGCGGAAAGCCTCTCAAGCCACGGCACCCATAAGGAGTTCAGCATGTCTGATGTGCTGTAGGCGTGCCGTGCACTCATGTACTGTACCGAACGCTCACTCCAGTGACAGTGCTGTGAATTTATGGTTTATTTACTCACTGCCACTGACACTTTTTATATACTTTTTTTTACAGCATAAGTGGTAATTCCTTATTTATTTTACGTTTTAATAGTATTCCATGTTTCAAGGCTTAAAGGTACACTATGCAAGCCTACCCCCTACAGGCGGCGATTTATTTAAAATATAGCAACACGATTGTACATTCTCACCAATTCATGTGGATTACTCTTCAGACCAAAGCATACAAACCAACGATGATCATTTTCTGTAGAGTGACTAATAAGGTAATAAACGCGATTTCAGCTTCATTTGGGTTTTAGTTTCGCTTTGCCCTATGGGCGCGGGGCGAGTCATTTCACATTGCATGTGCGTGCGGTTGAGCTGCGGTGAAATAGCCTTCATTCGAATTAACTATTTAACCATCAAAGTGACTACGCCGCTGATATATTAACCTAAAAACGTTGCATAGTGTGCCTTTAAAGCCGGGGTGTCAAACTCATTTTTAGCATGGGCCACATGCATAAGTACTATATGTTTTTTCCTCAGAGGGCTGCCATACCTCGTCCACATGCGTGACCACAAAAAAATGCATGTTTCCTCGGTATTCTATCCATTCTGACCATTCTGACCTTCTCACCACTTCATTTTGTCTGCTTTCCCTGTCAGTAAGCAGTTCTACGATGCATCTGAGATGAGTCTCTGAGTTGCCAGTATTGCTTTGCGATAACACAATAATTATTTTGCGTATCGTAAAACGATTTTCAAGGAAACCACATACTGTAGCTACAATTCTTTTCAAGCTCTTTGGGTCGTGAATTAACAATTCACAGCTCTTTTACCTTAAATAATTGCTTCAAACTCATCTTAACCCTACAAAATCATTCAAGATGAAGAATGTGTCTGATACAGGGATTTCTAATCTGCGCCCAGAATGCTTTGACTGGTGGTCACATTGTTGGGGGGAACATGACCCTTTTCTGCTCTAACTGCCATTGAATATTGAGGACCATCAATCGATTCTTCCATGGTGTTGCTTTAAAATCTCAGAGGCTATTCAACAAAATCCTGATTTAATTCATGTAGGAACATTTAGCCTGCATTATGAAAATCATTTGGCCATGTGAATTATACGTATGCAATGTCATGCTACTTAAAGTAGCCCTACTGGGATTTACCCTGGATATGTTCAGTATCGCCCAATGTTTTTAATGTCACTGTGTATAGAGTACCTTTGATGGCGTATTGGCCATAGTGCATTTGTTCTTCATACTGTAAGCCTACTGACATGCAACCTTCACTCCGTGCATCCATTCTTAGGCCCCCATGCATAACCTTACACCGCATACATTTCACATCTCTCAGAAATGCAGAATCTACTTGGCTTGAAGCGAGACGATTCTGCCAACACCACACCATTAGCTGGAAACATGAGCATTGACAGAAAATGCTAGAATTAGGTCACGCTTTAAAATTTTTGTCAAGTTGTCTCGTGCCTCACTCAAAATTTTATTTGGTCTTTCTGTGCCAGTTTGCTCTGCTGACAGCCGGTTGATATATTAATACACACACACACACACACACACACACACACACACACACACACACACACACTCACAGAGGACTATGTCTTTACTCAAAGACAGGTCAATAAAACCAGACCCGTGTCATTGTGCAAAAACTGCATGAGACTGTTTTATTTTGCTGGAATTGGGTCAGTGATCAGCACGACGTCCAGTATTTTTATTATAATTTTTTTTAAAAATGCACATTTCAAGCGCAAGGCAAGTTTGAGCTGAATTTTTTTTTAGCATACCAGCCCTGTCATGCTATTTCTCATAATAATGGAAGGGGTAGGGCGCCCAGTAAATCTGACCGAAATACCAGTCTCCCTGCGCAATGCCGCTGAGAGAGAAGGGGGTGGCCGCTGATATCTTTCATTGCTGAAAGTGTGCATCATAGTCTCGGGAACAAACCAACACAGACCTCCCGACGTCTGGACGAGGGTGTAGACAGCAGATTTGGGAGGATGTCCAGGTGATGACGACCCTGAGAGGTGAGGAGGGCTGGTGCACCCAGTTTTAAATGACATGAGGGATTAGGTGACAACAGATGCGTTTCATGTGAAAGCCATCGTGCATTCCACGTGACTAAATAAATGATGAATACTGTATGTTGAACCCTTACTTCACAATCGCTTTTGTGTTATCATATCTCAGGCGAAAAGAAAAATCAGTGGGAGAGGTTCCTGCTCTGGATGGGTGGACATTAATCATTATGGTGGAAATAGATGGAATCTATCAAACGTTTTTTTGTGACATTCGATCTCGCTGACCAGACTTGCGTGCAACATCAGCATGGGAGACAGACTTTGGCCGCGGAGTAAACCGAAGGCATCAGATTGGACTCTCACATAGAGGGGATGTAGCCCTAAGGTTCTCAGACTTAAATCCAATCCAGGCCTAACCGGCTGTGGATGGATCCTCTCCTAACCAGGGTGATTCAGGCCTGCTGGAATGTATTACTCCCGACAGAAAAGGCACCAGGGGACCGACGGCCACAACAAAACGAACTTTATGCATTTATCGGATGATCCACTCAAGAGGAGTGGCACCCTGTATACTCAGTTAAATGTTACCTCAAACACTAAACATGTGTTACCTATAAAACCACATGGATAGTTTATGTTAGTGCTTAATATGAGCCATTTATTCATCTAGTAAAACCTGAAAAAAATAATTCATGTAATATGGCTAAGCTACCAACTTGCAAGGTCCCACGGCATAGACTTCTTAATAAAGAAAAAATGTGTTACTTTAAATTTATTAAAACGTGTTCCATCTCAGAAATTACGGCAAACTTCCAAAATGACAAGCCCTTGTGTACACTGTTTCTCAAAGTCAAGGAAGCATCCTTCCAAGCCACTTTTTCGAGGATTCCACGTCATCACACCTCGCCAAG
>JASCQY010000048.1:4690665-4702482 GCA_030264315.1 Sardinella tawilis
TGCAAACGCGGTAAAACCGGTAGGAAGGGGTTGACGGCGGTGAAATAGCCTTCATTTGCCCCGGAATGAACTATTTAGCCATCAAAATGACTACGACGCTGATATATTAACCTAAAAATGTTGCATAGTTTCTCTTTAATGTAACAGCAGGCCACATTTAATTTTATTTTATTGATTACCACATGAAACAGAGCGGAGGGCTGCATGTGCCCCCCGGGCCTTAGTTTGCCCACCCCTGCTGTAGCTCCAATAGCCCACCAGCCACCTACAGTAGTTGATGACTTCTCCACATGGCCTCTCAAGGAAGGGGTGGTAACAGTTGACTGCCTTTGAAGACCAGACCAGAGTCAGGAGACCCTGGTCGTTGTTGTAAGTTGTAACACCATAATATCTCTGCCATACTGGTGCATTCATCATACTGTCTGAAAAACAGTAGAGTACTGGGGTCACATATGTGTATGCGGTAGGAATTGCTGGGGGTTACATCTCTTTGGGGGGTGACTGATCATTGTGCAACAGTTGGCAGAGCTTAGATTTTCGTTAAGAAACAATGCTTATCACCAAAGCAAACCGCTCTCTGTAGCGTAAAATAGCTCCTAGCCAAATTGCTAAAACATATAACTGCGATAAAGCAGGCGAGCAGTGCAAGTGGAAAAGTATATGCATTGCTGAGCTGGAGATCATGCTCGTCACTGGCCTCTCATCTGCAAACACTTAAAGGACTACGGGGAAGATGCCCTGCATGCTTATTGCTGTGGGTGGAACCTGCTGAGTGCTTGTTTGTCATGAACAAACAGTCCTCCTACACATCTTTCTAGCTGGGGTGAGTGAGCAGCAGCTGTTTGTGTGACACATGAAGTGGGTGGTTGCTGCAAGCTGTGTGATGATTTCTGAAACCATCACACAATTATCATTTTGAAAGCCAACTCAGGTTCATGCTGTATTTGTGAGGGAAATAGTCCTTTCGGTTTCAGGGATGCTATACTTTCTTTCTGTTTTTAAGGAAGGAATAAAAACTAGGTTATAATAAGCAACCGAAAATACGCTTTACAACTGCCACACCAAAAAAGTCTAAAATACCAAAAAAGTTCACGTATTGTTCTGGAAACACCTGAAAAAGGGGACACAGTGGATCGTATTACAGGCCACCGATATGAAGGCATGTGGCATGAAATATGCTAAATACAGTCCAGTCCTTAAGACTGTTCATGTTTTAATCTTTTGAACTGCTCAGGTTGATCCTCAGAGGACTGCAAGCAATAATAATGACCATCACCTCAAGTGATCTCGGAAAAGGCAGCGAGCTCCACTGACCCTGAGCAGGATCAGGAATGCACCAGGAAAGCTTCAAGGGATTGAGGAAGTCACAATGATGGACCTTTCTTTCTCCACAAGCACTTCCATAAAGTGGGACATTAGTGTAAAGGAATACATCATAGCAGGGAGGAAAAATAATTTCAGCTGATGCCTGCCCCAACCCAAATGCCTCCACGGACAACAGCTGACTGTGGAAAGGTCTGGCATGTGGCCAGAGCCATTGAACAAGGCAGTTATTTCCCCACAGGGAAGCTTAACAAACCCACAGGCGCGTGTAAGAATTGTTTTGGCCCCCCTAAAGGAAGACATTTTCTGTCATGGGCTTTGAGAGTTATAAATATTGTGAGCCAAACAGAGAAAGTGATGATCTCATGGTATCTCCGTGACTAACGCACTCACATGGAAATGTGAGGGGGGAAAAAAGTATGTTTTTTAAAATACGATCAGTAGATAAACTGTCATCAACAGTTATTAATGTCCCTGTGTGGTTAGTGTGCAAAGTAGACTTCAATCTGGTAATGTCTGAAAATAAAATAAACACTGGATTTTTAAAATACCTATCCATGAAAAGTAACAGAAAGGCCATTCTGGCAGTGGCAGTGCACTGTAAAAAATGATTTGTAATGATTACTTAAAAAATGTGTGGAAACTCGTTACCTCGAATAAGGTAAGTAAAGATTACTTGTCTCTTTCAATTCATGTTTACCATAACTTGAAAGAGACTAGTTATGTTTACTTAACCTGTTTGAGGCAACTAGTTTCCACACATTTTTCAAGTAAGCATTACAAATCCTTTCTTACAGTGTGGAAGCATGTAAACTAAAAAAAAAAAAACACTAGTATAATCTAAAACAACTTTACTATTAGGAAAAACAGTTACTGTAGTAGTCTGATCTGTAACCATAAAATTCACAGCGACAGATTAGCGGTGCTGTGTTTGTGTGGTTGTGGCCTTCATTCGCTTCAAGACTCTCAGCAGGAGCGCTGTGATCTGCTGGTGGGGTTGACAAGCATCACCCCCCCCCCCATCCACACACACACACACACACACACACACACATAAACACAGACACATCACCACCAAGTTGAAATTATTTTTGTGTTCTGTTCTCTGTTGTTGACATATTTTTTATATTTATGTTTTTCATATTTCATGATTAAGGATGATTTTAAATCATGATGACGTTTTTTGTAATTTTCTACATTATCTCACCATTTCATCATCTCACTCAAAATCACAACATCAGAAGAAGACTCTCAATCTATTTTATTGATAATTCTCTTGTAAAGGGGTTGAAAAGAAATGTATTTATATTTATTTATATAACTTTGTATAACAAGTGTAAAAAAAAAAAGACATTAAAAGAAATTCTCCACTGGGCCCGCTTTGCCTTGACCAGCCTTTGACTTCCTAATTCAGATAAAAGACTGGAAAACACACAAGCAGATTAAAAGGGCAATCAGTGACCTCATTTCTCCCTGGAAATGTCATGCACGCCTAGGCTCTTGCCTCAGTGCCCTGCTGGAGAGAGAGAGAGAGAGAGAGAGAGAGAGAGAGAGAGATAGTTCATGGCAATGGCATTGGGGCCATGGCACTATATTTGGTTGCTCCTGTGCTGTGGTTGGTAGTCTACCGTTTAATTACATCACTGAGTGGCCTCTGTGTGAAGGTGACTTCAGGCACTGAGTCTGTCAGTGTTTGAAGATAGGGTGTGGGGTGTGTGTGTGTGTGTGTGTGTGTGTGTGTGTGTAGGGGGGGGGGGGCTTGGAGGGTGGTCTCCCTTTCCTCCTCCTCTCCTTGGGAAAATAAAACAACACTTCTTGACAGCCGGCAGTGTGGTCTGATACACAGACATGAGATGACCTTAAAAATAGTTCTGGAAGATTGAAACGTTTGTGTTTCAAAGTTTGCACACCCTTTTTCCATTAGTGGCCAGTAGCCTAACAACGATATTGCATAAAATCATTGCAAAGTCTGAGTATCAAACTCATTTCTGGTTCCTTGAAGTCCATCTGAAGTTACATAATGGAAAATCATTTTTATAATCGCTGACTGCCCGACCAACAATAGAAATGGAGACTTGAATCCTAATTGGCCTCTTGAGTAAGTGAAGAGTCAAGTACAAAGATTATGGCTACTACAGTAGGCAATTAATCCTCATCTACTGAAATGTTATTAAAGAAACAAAACAAAGGAAAAAATCTTTGAGTGTAATTTAGAACAACCACAAGAAAAGTCTATGTTGACAGATAAAGTTGTGGACTGTGTCTGGTCTGGTCAAATTTTTTTTTATTTAGTTGAGTCATTATTTTCTTTTCCCCAAGGCATATTTCCTCCTTTCCATCCACTGTTCATTACATGTGTAGCCCAAACAATGGATGATTCAGCTTGTTGCTCAAAAAGTTATAACATTTTTCTGCAGCTTTTTGGAAATTGGCTTATGAGTGTCGCTCAGGAATGTAAGAAAGCATCACAGAGGACATCTGCGTGAAGGATAAAGGAGGTTCAGGAAATCACTTCCAGAGTACTGGCAGAGGCATATGCTTACTCTAACGCTTCCAAATAAAGTGCCATTCATCTGCGGTTTCCATATTGACGGCTTGGAGAAAGAGAAAATATGTTTTGTATGTTTGAGTTAATATATGACAAAAAGGACGCCTATTACATGGGATATTATGTAACTCATGCATATGGACACTGTCCTTGAAGGACATGGATTTTTATGGAATAATCCAGAAAACACATCGCTGCAGTGCTCTACTGATTGTCCAGTGCTTAATAATCTTTGACAGCTAAATATTCAGAATGATAGATGAATACTGTTAGAACCTAAATTATTCGGCAGTATGTGTCTGATTATGAAAAACAAACACTGAATGCAGAGCAACAGCGCTCTTCTGTTGTTGTTTTGTCAGTCAACAAACCAAACACAATCACTGTAATCATCATCTTCCATTCACCCAGATTTGAATATAATTATGTTTTCCTTCAAGGTCGTTTGTAGTAGTTCTGACAGAGATGGCTCCAGTGGGTTTTATGTGACCCACTGTTCATTTTGGGTAAAAAACATTCCGTATTAAGTAACTAGACTATTCAGAATATGGATGTTCATGACTCATCCATGCTTAATGAGGTCCTGGTAAGTTCATATAATTGTAATTGCTCAAACCCTCATTTAAACTCAGGCATTAACTAATTAGCTTGGATTCCAGTAGTCCTATAAGATTAACCATGTGGCTCGGGGTTGGCGCCACAAGGCCACTAATGCTAATTCACCATTTTATGAACTCTGCTGACGTCATGGTATACGAGAGGCTGTCTCTCCGTCTTCCGAGGCCATGGCCTGTTAGCAGTCTATCAAAATGATGTGTAGCTGGTTTGAATTCAAACCTGGACCACATTTCCCCCCTGGTAAAAAAAAAATGTTCCCCTGGAACATCAAATCACCTCAAGAAATCATTTTTTTTCAAATCATCGTTTTTTACAACAGCGATTGGTAAATAAAATGGTAGCTTGGATGTGGATTCCCTACTGCTCATGGGGGATATAATATAAGATTATATTAACGTTGGTTTATAGCTGGATGCTGAAGGCATTTGGCTGAATTACTGTATATTGGGAATAATGATGGGGAAACTATTGGTTGTATACGTTAGCAGAATTGAAGTATGATACACCCTCCGATTCTATAATGACAAGAGAGAGAGAGATGGGAATGGGCCTGGCATATTGGGTTTTACCAGTACCATTATATGAAAAAAAAAAGAAAAAAGAAAAGTACAGTGCACTTAATGCAGGCTTTATACCATTGCACATTAAAATACAAATCTGTCCTTGCTGGACATTCTGTCCGCGTTCGATCTGTTCAGCAGACATTTATTTATTTCCAGGGTTATCTATCCTTCTGCAATATTCAGTATCAGACAAAACAAAGATGACATGAATAGCAGACTGGAAGTCATTAAGTTATTCCAGTGTTATGGCAGAGGTAGCAGCTGCCTTGACAGAGACTGTTTTAGGATAGAATTGGTTTTGATAAAGTTCAGGAAAATACAAGGTGGATAGCTGTATCAAAAAAAAAAAAAAAAGTACACGTTTGAGCATCCTGCGATGCACTCTAAGCAGAGACGTCTTCGAAAGACTGTGCAAGACTTTGGATGTCGTTCAGCTGCATGGGAGCCTGAAAACGTGTTGCTGTCACAGCCATAGCAGTACTCCATTGGAAATTATTGGCTGATGATCCATTTTCTCCTTCATTTGTGGTTTGTTGTGTGCCAACACACAAGGATGGAGGGAGACATCTGCTGGCTTCAGATACAGAGGAAATGTCTTAAGTGATTAGATGTTTGATTAGACTGGAATGTGGATGAAGAACATATTGGATCAATTAATATGACGGGCTAAGCTCAGACCTCGTCTGAGGTAGACCTTTGTAGAATACTGAGTTTTAGACCTTTTCCATTTTGAAGAAGATGAACCAAGTCACATGTAAGAAACTCATCAAAAAATATAAATAAATAAAAAATTGTCAGGCAAATGACAAATTACTGTACGAATCCAGTTTGGTCCCATCCGTGACATTGACCAGTCAGGATGGCTGACATTTAGCTTTCAAATCAACAACGTTCCAGGGAACATCCAAAATAGATACTTTAACATTCCTGGCTGATGTGAGTATGTCACTAAAGCTGGTGTTATTCAGACCCCAGACCAAACAAGACCCCACAATAGACCACCTAGATGACATCAACTTCCTTTTTCGTCTTGAAAAAGAGCAGGATCCCGTTAGCGGCTGCCAAACAGTGAGGCCTGCAAGTCGGACACCAACACGTGTAGATAACGAGTCGAACGTGAATTCTAAATTCTAAGAGCTGCCGCTATCTCTAATCGTGCTGACGGCAGATTAAATAAAGAAATAACTGTCCGTGTTTACCCGGAGAATGTGAGTGAGGACACTTCTCTTTGATCAGCTTTCCCCCTCAGGGTGAAGTAGGGCTCGGGTTGTGGTAGCCACACCAGCGCTCTGCATGAGGTGTTGATGGCTCTGGTTTTTATGTGAAGATGTTCAAAAGCAGCCGCCAGAGTAAGATATCCCCTCCTGCGCTAGTTAGCCAACCGTGAGGAAACTGTCCTGACAGTAAGTGGAGCCACATTTCACATTTGGGCTAAATATACTGTCCTTTCCTCCTTTTTCCCCCTCGTCTTTGTGCGTTCTTCACCGGGGTGGATATTATCAAGCATCTCTCTCTGCTGGGGATGTTCCAGAGGAGTGTCATGGTCAGGTGGCCAATCGCTGTGAGGGAGCGGCCGGACTCGGTCCAAGTACCACAGCTACTGCGCTGTGTCCTGTGGGAGGCTCTTGAGAGTAAACAGCCTGACACACGTTTGTGCACAGCTGACATAGACGGCATGTATGTATTAACACTACACTCATACGCCCTCCAACAGACACACACACACACACACACATACACACACAATCATACACAAAAACACATGGGCACTCACATGCATACCTTGAATGTACTGTATGGACACACACACACACACATACACACACACACATACATTTAAACTCTATGAACACACACACTCACACACACACACACACACACACAAGCGCTCTCCAACTTTACTCATCGGCACATGCACACTCTCCAACCCTTCTCTCTCTCACAAACACACACACTTTTGAACTCATGAGCACATGCAATTACAGTCACACATGCAAAGCCAACTGAAGCACACGTGTGGAGTGAGAGCGCTCCCACCGCTCCCCGACCCATCACACCGTGCACACCAACAGCGGCCGAGGAAAACACTTTGGACAGAAACCGGAGGCAAAAAAAAAAAAAAAACGTGAGCGCTCTGAGCACGCCTCAACAGAGAAAGAGAGAGACCATGCAGATGGTGTCTTCAGGATATCTTCGGATAATGATTCTAATAGCCTCGCCTTATGTAACAAACCACAGCGCGGCTTAGGGTTCGAGGCCTGTCAGTAGCTGTAATTGATAGGTATCTAGCAAGGTGAGCTAGAGGACAGGGAACTGGTGTGAGCATTTAGGTTTCAACAGAGCATGTTTTTTTCCCACCGGTGTGCCCAGACATCGTGAACCACTCTTTGTGAATTTGTGTGAATTTCAAAGTGAAAAGGACTAGGGCCAAGACGAATTCTCTCCTAGATGTTTGGGAGTAGGCCCTCAATCGTCACTGGTTCATGCTGGGCTTAAATAGTCACTTATCCCTTCTGTACTGACTTCAGTGGTGTGGCCACCCACATGCATTGAGTGTGCGTGTGTGTGTGTGTGTGTGTGTGTGTGTGTGTGTGTGTGTGTGTGTGTGTGTGTGTGATTGGGTGGTGGGGGTGGCACAAAAAGCAGTCTGTGCATTACAGGTTACTAAGGTTAACTTATTTGCAGGGGTGAGAGCGTGTGAATCTAGACTTGTATCAAATCAAACCACCTATTTACTGTGTGTGGGTTGTGTGATGTGTTTAAAAGTGGCGTCAAACAAACATGGTGGTTGGGTTCATTTTTGGCTCTCCCACTGCACTGCATAGTACAGCCAGACATACAGCACTGTAGGCAGCTGAGGCAGCTTCTCCTATTTGCTTTGATGAGGGTGGAAAGTAACCAACCAGGCCCAGATTACAGTAAATGACCAAAAAGCCATCAGTTTGTACCCTGTGAACTGGACATTCAACGGGGGGACATGACATGGATCAGGAGAGCGCTGAGGTGAGTGTCGGATGATGTGGAGACGCAATGAAGGAACATCCTGTCTCTGTCTTTGCATACAGCAGTCAGCGTCACCATATTGGAATAGTGAAATATAATATAATCACTTATCACGAATACTTAAGTTACACCCTCTATGACCTCAGTAGTCTTTAAGAATTAAAAAGACATTTATATTGAATTATAATGCTTTTATAACATTTTATAACTAATGTCATTAGTGTTCATAACTGTTAATGCATTCTCATGGCTGTGCTTAAAGAGATCATAATGTATAAGCATTCCAAAATACAGTATTTCTAGCCAATGAATCCCTACAGCCAAATGTCAGGGCCCTCTGAATTCTATCAATGAAGTGTGGAGCTGCTTTGAACTTTGTTAATGATGTAAAAATACACCAATAGTGATTCCTTGGCATGGGCAACTCTATGCCTTTAGCACTGCATTAGCTTCCACCTTATAGGGTTGCGGGAGCATCAGCTAGAAGCACTGTATCCATTTCACACTGGCCTTATCCTTTAACGTGTCACAAATCATACTTTAAGTAAAGTGAAATGGACACATGCTTACTCACAAAAATCAGAGACAATTTAGAGACAATAAGTAAAGTGAATTTCTTAAGTGTTTTTAAGTGAATTGCCCTTAAACTCCATAGGTGCTGAATCTATCTCAGCACTACTAACTTCACACTGTGTTGACAGGTTCACCAGACTAAAGCTAGAGTTGTACATGTAAGTGCTTTCATCACTGATTTACTGCAGTGTAAGGAGGCTGCTCAGGTGCTGTAAGTTCATGCCCTGGGATTTGGCAGGGGCTTGGGTAGGCCTTGTGGGCATCTTTGATATGAGCTTTTCCCTTCAGTGGGAAGCAGAGAGATGAGGAATGACGCAGAAAATGAGCTTGATGAGCCAGTGTAAAAGAGCGCGTGCACGACTCCTGATATCGACATGGAGAGCGGCGCATCAGAAGCAGCTAGTCACACACAGCACTCACGTGCGAGCTTATCAGAGTCAGATGGCGGCTCATTCCGAACAAAATACGCTGTCAAAACTTGAGTGACCCTTTGGCTATGGCATGTGAGAGTGTGGGTTATGAGGTGTAGGCTAGTCAGAGAGATAAAGTGAACAACAGGCTCATCACTTGTCAAGGGTGATGTTAATGAAAACACAAGAAGCTTTAATTAAAAGAAACTTCAAAAGGAATCATAGTTATGAGGGCTGGTTGCTCCATTCTTGTTTAAAGTACGTGATCTTTTTCTGCCTCACCTTTGCTTACAAAAAGCCACAAGGAATCTACAGACATAGCCAGCAACTCCCCAACACTCATCTTCAAAGCAGCATATTACTGTGGCGTGGTTTTCAAATGCAAAGACTATAGGGGGACATGTGCAAAGTCAGTTTGGGGGGAAAATGATCTGCACCTTATGAATATAAAAGTATAAAAATATAATATAATATAATGCCAATTTATGTTAATCTACTAGGTCAGACATTCATCAGAGAGCATTATGTGAGGTGATGCTCGTCGGAAAGCTCAAAACCCATTTGGAGAGAATGCAGCGCCACTGTAAGAAACACTGATGTTGAAATCATTTTCCATATTTCTGAAATACGCAAGCCTTCCTGCTTTTTAAAAAATGGACCACTGTTCAATAGGAAAAAAGGGAGCAGTATGTCATTATTCTCTGGGAAGCATAGGAGGGAAATACAGGAGTTTGGCAGTCAAATCCAAACAAGAGAGACAGGGAGACAGAAAGAAGAGATAGCATTAAAAAGCGGGAAAGTTGCACCCGCACTCCCGGGAAAGCCAAACACAAATTCCTATTCCAAAGTCCAATTCCGCTATGCTGTATAAATCCCAGCGATGCTCCTTTGGAAAATGTTACGCAATTGGTCTTCCCTGAGATAGAAGAACAGCGGAGGAGTGACTGCCATACATAACAGAGTCCTGTATGTAACACTGAGAGTGGGAATCGATAAATTTCACCTTTCTGGCTAACTGAGTCATCCTCTTTCCACTGCCACGAGAAAAAAAAAAAAAAAACGCTTAAAAAACAACCTGTGATCAACACCATGTACGAATGTACGACAGCTGGCCTTTGATGCTACAGAAAGGACAGACAAGATTTTTCTGACAGGGAAATTGATAGATTTCAGGCACGCTGGAGATTGAACCCACACATCACAGGGCTGTCACTAAGCACCGTGGCAGGAAGGTATAAATCTTTGTCTAGCAAAGTATTCAAATGATTAGGGGGGGGGGGGGGGCATACATTATTCTGACAGAGAAAGAAGAAAAACCCTCAGAGTTGAATCCCATGAATCACGTTCTTGAGGTTTGGATGTGCATGTGCTGAGCAGCCTTTCTTCGTTATTTTTCAAAAGAATCCACACCTCTGTCAACTGTGAGCTATGCTGAATATTACAGATAGTAATGGAAGGCACTTAGGTCAAGCTCCAGGCTAAAACCTAATCTAGAAAACCAAATCTGAGGGGCGGACACAAACCAGATGAGGTGACCTTGTTTTGCCCCCAGATCTCTCTCTGGACAGGTAGACCGGTCATTGCATTAGCCTTTGGCTACAGTCATGTTTATAATCGCACGTCATGAAACGTTATTACCACTCAAATGCTGTGCTGAAGAATTGGTCAAAAGCACAAGAGACCGTGGGGAGATGATCAAGCCCGATGGACTAATATTAGTCACTCTCAGATATGTCGATGGCCTGCCCCATAAAAGATGGAAGATTTGAGCTCCTCGATAATTAAGGCACAGGGATCTGTCAGCCATTGTCTACAGCGTGTCTGGCCCTAGGCACCAGACTGCCATTTCTCAGACGGTGCAGAGACAGACTCATCATAGCCTGTTTTTCTTTCCCCGTCTCTACTTTGTCTTTGTCTTTCCCATCTCTTCTTCTCCTTCTCTTCTTTACACACAGAGACACTTACCAGCTCTCACACTAGCTCACAGATGTACACACACACACACACACACACACACACAGACATGTCAGTGCAGCAACATGTCCGCCGACATCTCTAATTGGGAAAGTGTGACGAGTGGCTTTCCACAGACACAACCCCTGACAGCAACTCCAGCCATGACAGCAGGACAGATACTCCAGAGGCTCCAGCATTCCCTCCCACCACCACCACTATCACCTCCCCTGGTCATCCCACTCCCACACACACACACACACGGACAGACACACACGCACTCTCACACTCACACACACGGACACACATACTGTACGAACACGGATTGCAATCCAGAAGCAGTGCTCATCGACCCCTGAAGTCTCAGCCTGCTCTCGAGAGCCAAATGTCAAGATGGAAAGAGTTACGTCACATTTTTCAACTACGGCATGACCAAAAAAAGGAAAAAGGAAGTCCAGTCCAGGACTTGGAGCCTGATAGAGTCTTCTCTTCAGGCAGTAAGGGTCTTTGCTGTGGTTCCATTATTGTCCACTTTGCACCAACAGAGATTAAGTTATCCAGTATTCTTCTTTGCCTCTTGGTGCTATGTGGGAAACCAGAAATTTCTGTTGATTATGACTGCAACCAAAGGATACATCCTGAGAAGATGGTGTTGGCGTCCCCAGACCGTTTACATTCAGAACGGACCCTAAGGAACCCAGCACCCCCACCACCCCCACCAGCACCTAACCTGTTCATCCCACCCCTACCCATGTGCACACACACACACACACACACACACACACACACACACACACACACACACACACACACACACACACACACA
>JASCQY010000048.1:4751998-4763101 GCA_030264315.1 Sardinella tawilis
CCCCCCCCCTCCCAAACCCCTACGAACTACCCCATAATTCCACTTTCTGGTAGTCAGCACCTCCCACAGCCTTTAAAACGTTCATGAAAAGAGGGGTTGTGAGGCTTTTTGCCCTCTTTTTTTATTGCACAGTCACTTGTGATTATATTAGGGAGACAGGCTTACATAATTGCTGCCTGCCAAGTGTGCAGTGCGAGGGGGTCGGACAATCACTCCCTCTGTAACGGCCACTGTGGCTTTGGCACTGAGAGAGAACAGGAGAAAGAGGTAATGACATTCCTCGTCTTGTACATTTTTCAGAGGCCACAAAGAAACACACACACACACACACACACACACACACAGCTCTGTCTAAACACAAGCCACAAAGGCAAGCCTTCAGTACTGACTGTACTCTGCCTGAAAACACTGGGCAGGTTCAGAGCACCCAGTGGTGAGCTGAGGGAGGCAGTTTGGAGAGCAGTCAGAGCAGGTAATTGAGGGAGCTCCGCTCTTGAGTCAGACCTGCTGTATGGCCCTGAGACAGGGAGCTATTACGTCCACGCCGCTACCGCCACTGCCTGCTGTCCCCCCCTCTCACTCTCTCTCTTACTCACTCACTTTCTCTCTCTCTCTCTCTCTCTCTCTCTCTCTCTCGCTCACACAAACTCTCTCTCTATCCATCTCTCTTGCCCTCCCTCTCCCTTCAAATTTCACGCTCGTTTACTGTCAAGTAGAGATGCTCCGCTGTGCTATGCAAGTTTAGAGAAAAGCCCAAAGCAAAGTTTGTGTACTGCAGGAGGTGGTGGTGGTGGTGGTGTGTGTGTGTGTGTGTGTGTGTGTGTGTGTGTGTGTGTGTGTGTGTGGGGGAGGGTGTTACTGTAATAAATATCATTGCAGCCTGGGAAAAGAGACAGAACCATGGCAAGCTCAGTGTGGTGGAACAGCAGCTTCTCAGTGGGGGTAGCAAAGCAGAGTAGAACACAGTGCTCTCTCTCTCTCTCTCTCTCTCTCTCTCCCCCTCTCTTTCTTTCTCTCTCTCTCATGGGAGATGAGTGTCCTGCCTCTAGGTTTTGGTCAAGCCTAACCCTTCTCAATGAATGGATAAGAAATCCATCAACACAATCCAAGTCAGACATGTGAATACAACATTGCGTTTGTTAAATGCATTTCTAAGGCTAAAAAAAGTAGCAATTTAGGCAAATTTAGTTTTCAAAGTTGCACCTCTTCAAATCTGTTCTGGACAATGAAACCGGGTGACTTGTGTGTCTAATCTACACTTTGGGGTTCTAGAGTAGTAAACAGGGTCTTTCCTCAGCTTCAACATGAATGGGACATACTAAAGTGGCTTAACATGGTCAATTACACAAGTTTAAGTTAAGATACTTATGGTTACATTACCTGCAGCCTAAACAGCAACCCCTTTTGGCAGTACACCACGGTCCCAATTACTGCCACAATTGAACAGACATGAGTTTGGATTAAAGTTATACTTACAAGCCTACTATTGAAAATCAGATTGGGATTGATTGGGGTGAACAATGAGTTCATCCATGTCAAAGGTCATGGCACTTACAGACAACTATTGTAGTGGATTTAGGAAGCTAGGTATTAAGTATTTTAGCTAATTGGAAATTACAGTAGCCTAGCTGTTCTGAGAAACCTTACAGTAGACGCTTGTCAAGATTTCATTACTGTTACAGCAAGTTACATGAAAGGCCATTAAAATTTTCCAGGATATTAGTTTCAACTGAATCGTTTCAAGCAGTCTGAAATGAAAAGTAATTTCTTGGAAATTCAAATTAGGCCTTTGTACTGGAAAGACAAATTGCTTCAAAAAGAAACAGTTCCCTGCATTACAAAATTGTTTTAGCTGACAAGCAACAGTTTTTACAAATATACGGTCTCAAGAATAAATCTTTAGAGAGGATGCAGACATTTTTATTCCACCGATTCTATCCTTTTGACCAAGTCAAATATGTCGCTGGGCATTGTCCTAGCCTCGAAAAACATTCCTCATGCTGACTCTTGGCAACCAGGATGCATAAATTTTACCCAGACTCAATGACACACAGCTCCAGCCTGAGCAAGGCGGAGTTGGCTCGGTCCCAAGGGGGACACCTGAAAAAGCGGACTTTGCTGGAGGAGAGGAGAAGATGATTTGACAGTTGATGAATGAGGGTAATGAACCTGCTGTTCATCCAATTTAGACCATTCTGCAGGCACAAAGGCCCTCCATCCAGACAGAGAAAGAAATGTAAATAATTGTGAGCATGTGTTGAATGGCTTGATTTCACAGTCTTCTGGAAATTGATTTAAATGGATTAAATTAAGTTTTTTTATTCTTCCCTAACTTTCTCTTCATGGAATAAAGCGTGCAATTAAAACTTTGAGGACAGACTTGAATATTTGTGATTACATGGGGAAATTCTGAGCACAGAGGACACTCTTAGAAATGGATTCTTCTGGAGTGGAAGTGAATTAGGAGAGTTATCTCCCTTAGCCGTAATAAACGTCTGTTGTCACTCTGGATGACTGAGCATGTTTTTGTCGGTGAGGCACCATGGAATCCACTTAGGGGCTCTGACAGGCTCCTAGTGTTTGTTGACAACATCCAGAAGGATCTGAAACAGCAACAGTGCATGAGCAGTTCCTGGAGCACTTGGTTGAAGCAACTGTATGTTTTATGTGTAATGATTCTTTGACGAGTGTTTCACAAACCACATGCAACAGCACATACGGTAACACACAGTTTTCTTGAAATAGGCTAACCAAGTCAGGGAATAGCACCAAAATATTATCTCATGTTGTTTTGATGATCGCTATTCTGGTCACCTTGTCCCATTTGCTGAGATAAACAGTTCCATTCAGTAATCTAAGCGTTGTGCTCCGATGACCCTTGGTGCTCTATATAAACATCTGAATCAAGAAGGAGGATCTCCTGACAGGCGCAGATTAACCTTTGCATTCAGAGCAGCGGACTGGCTTTTCCTCACGTGCCTCTAGTGTCCAGCCCTCTCAAAGGACCCTTTTAGAGCGACCCCTCTTTTTGAGCCCTCATCTCCTGCATGAATTATTCCAAAAGCCCACAGTTTGGCAATGTGCCATTCTTTTTGTGCGTGTGTGTGTGTGTGTGTGTTGGGGGCAGGAGGCCGAGATGGATGGCAGACAAGTAAGTTGCTCAAGTAACTCCCAAGGGACACACTCGCCTTGTCTCTCTTTTTGCTCTGGTCTGGGCCTCGATTGTTTATGCATCACAATTCATTGCCATGGTTACTACTCTGATCGCTAACGAGGAGTGTGTCGTGTCAAAAGAAGCCTGTCAACATAGTCAGACACTCAAGTGTCTGGGATTAACTACATCGAGTTGTAAGTGTCTACAACAATGCTCCGTGCCTCTACGTAAACAAGAGAGTATAGTCTTGGCACCACAACAGGACTCCCATGGCTGTGTTTTCCTGTTGTGTACACTCACTTTTCACTGTAAACAACAGGAAAAGCACAACCATGGGAGATGTCTGTGGAAACTACCTCCTCAGGCGACAGCTCAGAGTGACCTGGCCTGGATAATGTGGGTTTTTCCGCCATCAGGAAGAGGCAGCTGCCGGATCCCTACAGCTTTGCACACCACAACAAGGAGCCAGACGGCGGCTAATTAGCTCAAATTAGCTGACGCTCTGACTAATGAGCTACTGTATTTGGAGGGGGTAGCCACACCTTGCCTCCTACTGGGATCACTGTTGTGCATTGAGACTCAGGTCCTTCTATTCTCTTCAGGTGCATCCAGATTCAAGAGCTTTTGCAGACTCACTCAGAACCTCCCAGACTGTGCCAAAAGGAGATTGTAATCGAGTACAGAAAATGAACAAGTGCAAGGGTGTCACAAAAGAAATGGATTATGTTTTGTAAGTGCAAGTCTGTGTGCTCACCTGGAATCACACACTTCTTTGGTACAAAAGCAGTCTTACCCCAGATTACCTCAAATTATTCAAACTATCTGTATTCAAAGTATTTTGAGCACATATGATGGTTATGGTAAGCGTATACAGACTTCGGCACGTAAAGAATCAAGACTCAGTTCAGGTTTGATATGCAGAGGCCTAGATGAGAAGAGGTGAATAAGTTCAAGCTAGCCTCAAAGAAATGGAGATGTCAGATAAAGTCTCTACATTTACAATCACCCACCCCCTCTCCCCTGGCGCTATGTGTACCATGACCCTGAGATGCTCTCCCCTCCTCCCCCCCAAAATTCATTACTGGACGATCATAATATACACTTATTGTTTTTACAGAGGAGTTCCATTATCATTCCATTCCATAGAATCCACAGCCTCGGTCGCTCCAGGCAACATTCAATGGTTGCATGGCTCCAGTGCCCAGTGTACCCAGTACACAGACTGAACTGGGGCTGGGCTTTAATGGAAGTTTCTCTGCTGATGGACACACTAGGGGGGAGACTAACCCAATTTACTGCTTGGCCTGTAAACCCATGGAGCAGCAGAAATAATGGAGGGTCTTGTATTCTATGGATAGTTATTGAATGCTGGGTTGAATTCCTTCAGTGTTAATTGGCCTTGTGTGTATCCACAACCCCTGACATGTGGCCCAGTAAATAAGCTGTAAAACTGTAAACAAAACATGTTTCATCATTGGCTGGTTTCCCATGGGACAGTAAAGACTAGAAATATAATGTGACAGGTCAAGTTATGCAAAGGCCTCAGAACCTTCTCTGTTTATATTTTTACTTCGCACATTTACTTCTACTGTAAAAGTAAATTTATATTTCATAAATTTCGTAAAAGTATATTCCACACATTTGGAGGGCAAACTTGTTGAATGCAGTCCTGTGACTGATATCAAGCACCCAAAGACTTTGTCAGTGCAGACAAATTCAGGGTTTTTTTTTTTTTTTTTTTTTTATGGCACCAACCAGGTGACAAATGTGGGGTCTCCAAGTCCCACGCATTATCAGCATTTTCCCATGAGTTGCACACACTGACAGCAATGGCCATGTTTCAGAGGTTGGAGGCCCATGTTAGGGCTAGTCCTGCTGCCACGGGGGAAGAGAAGCAGATGGACACTTATGAATGCTACTGCTTAAAATTCACAAACTGCAGGTTTATAAAAGGGGATCGAAAAAAAGGCGGGGGGTGGGGTGGGGGTGTGGGCCGCTACATCAATTCTCCGGCCTGCCATTTTCCTGTGGTCATTCATCATTAGTATAATGAGTCAATGAAACGGTGTCTGAGACGTGATGTGAATTGAGCGCTTTACCTTTCATACCCAATGCATCAGGATGGCAGTCTGCTGCGCGGCGTGGCATAAAGAGCTCTTTTTAACTGCACACTTTCCCCATGAGTTTCTGGCAGAAATGTTTACAAGTTTCCCAGTCTTTATGGCACCATTAAGGCACTTTTTGGCTGCTCGTCTGACTTTTCCTCCACACTGAAAAAAAAAACCATACACACTCAAAATGGCTAATTACAATTAAACGCTGTATCAAAGTGTGTGTTTTATGCAAGAAATTAAACAAAAAACACTTCCCCACCTCCTGTTAGAGTCCCTTCTCCTCTGCTTGTAGTTCAAATGCAGCACTGTGTGAACTCAGCATCACAATAGATTTAAAAAGTTAAAATGGCTGCACTCTAGTGCATTATGAGTAACAGCCTATTGGCAGTATAATGACCAATGAAGGTGAGATAAAGTAGAAACAGGTATTCATACAAAAAATAACATTTATTCTTTCATCCAAGTCAGATCTTATACATTCTTTTCATAACTGCCGCATCAACGAATAAAGGATTCTCCTCTGACCCTCTCCAGTGATGTGGCATCGTCCTGGCCGTGGCTGAGTGAGCGGCCTGAAGTCTGGCCGATCCGATCCCATCTGGTCAGACGGCACACATGCAGCAGCTTAACGTAGCACAGGGGCAGGATGGGAAAAGGCTGCCTAATCTGGGAACGCCTGGAATTTCCTCTCGTCTGGGCTCCATCAAACCCATTCAGATAGGCAGAGACATCTCTCTCTCTCTCTCTCTCTCTCTCTCTCTCTCTCTCTCTCTCTCTGTCTCACACACACACAAATTATACACACACATGCACGGACACAGGCACATTGTGGATGAGGGGGAACGGGCAGTGGTGGCAGATGCAGTGACTGGAGGAGGTTCGTTCAGTTTAGAACGACTGAGAGAACACAATGTGCAAGATGTGATGGGAACGTTTGCTGGAAAACACAGGAACAGGCTGGTATTAAGCAAAACAATGAGAGAGAAAAAGATTTAGACAGACAGAGAGATAGATAGATAGATAGAGAGAGAGAGAGAGAGAGAGAGAGAGAGAGAGAGAGAGGGAGAGAGAGAGAAAGCAGAGACCCAGGGCACATGGCAATGGATCTCAAATCTGTGGGTATACCAAATACAAATGTTAATGAAGCCTATTGTATTTCAATAGCCAACAAACAATAGGAGTTCCCATATTCAGGACATATGCAGAGCTTATCATATACTGTGTGTTCAGTAAACTTTCACCTAAAAATAACCTCTATATTACCTCATTAATAAGCTCTATACAGTATCAATTAAGTGTCAACTGCATGTAATAACAATGTAATCCTTATCTTATTCACAACCGCAATTGCTTTTCCTCATTATCAACACATTGGCCACAGATGTTGGCTGATTGGCTTGTGGCCGACAAGCTTTCCAAATGAAGTGAGAACTATTTGTTTTTGAAGGTACCCTGGAAGGATGTAGCATGCATGCATGGGGCAACCAGGAACATAACATTCATGACTGAGTTATTGTTATGAACTTAAAATACTGCATCATGACATTGAAATGCCACTGACTTTCAAGAACACAAACAGCTATAAAAGCAGATCAAATAACCCACAAGTATTTGGCATTTGCAGGGATTTCTTCGAAATTGTTCAAGGAAACGTCTAGAATTGGTTGTTTGCTTGTAGCCACTGTGAAAAGTTGAAGGCCAAGAGAGTGAGAATCGGTTTGATTCACCAGCAGCATAAACCACAATGCCCATAATCCCCCATAATCCCACAGCAGAGGTAAACACAGAGAAGACTCAAACATTCACAAACATTCGCACAAGCCATGAGCCAAATCAGACACCACCTTTTTCCCTGTAAAACACCTTTTGACATCCCCAGTCTAAGATCCCGCTGAATGATTAACATTTTTTATTGTGATTTTTGTGCAGGCAAGGGACACAAGCCCAAACATATTACCAATCATACCTCCCAGTTTCTGTTTGACAGGAACGTAAAAACCCTCAAAAAAAGGTAAATATTCACTTCTATCTCAATTGGCCAACATCTCATGTTGTCAGTTGCGAAATGGCGAAATGGAGACCACTGTTTCCAAAGAAAAGGCTTTGCCTCAACCATAAACCTTACTGCCGGGAAATCTGCTTGTAGGACCCACCCGCATCAAGACCCCCAGGGTGCAGGAGCGGGCCGTAAATATCCATGTATGTAAAAATGTATAGATGTAATGTAAATCTTCTTCTCTGTCTCCTCTGACCCAAGGTCACATCCTCCTGAACGCGTTCAGCATTCTCCTCACACCTGTTCCACAGTTTTAGGGGGCCACGGTTCACAAGGAGGGGGAGGGGGAGGAAGAGGGGGGCTGTCAGTCACTTTAAAAAAAAAACTTTAAAAAAGAAGTTTCTGGTAAGTGTAAGGTGGAATAAATACAAGGTCATTGAGAGGTTGAAGGTAAAAAGGTGTGTGTGTGTGTGTGTGTGGGGGGGGGGGGGTTGGAGGGTTGTGATCAGAGCATAGTTTGTGATAGGTTTACAGTAGAGAGAATACCTCTGTCATGGCAGATGCATGTAAAGGGTGACCTGGTTTAGGTGGTTAGAAGTGGGTCACGGCTCACGAGAGAAGACATAGTCATCATGTCAGGGATAGGGAGATGGATGGTTGGGAGGGCGTGTAAAAGGGGAAAGTGCAAACACGTGCATTCACGTGTTCAAAACACACACTTACTTTGGCACACACCTAATAACATGCCTGCCTACACGTAGGCTACAAGTTTCCATGCAAACACTCACAGGTAAACACACACTCCCAAAGACCCACACTATGACTTGCACACATGGGCGCACACACACACACACACACACATACACACACACAGGCATGCATGCATGCATTCACAGACTCACTGGTATACATACCATACAACATACACTCTACATAGGAATTAAGATGCCCCAAATAAGAATTTACGGTCTGTCATTTGTCAATCTGGAACCCTTAATCAGGGATTGGCTGAGACAATACTGGTCATTTCAATCTGACAGGGGAAGAAAATAATGTCAGGACTGAAACCACCATGCTTTTAAATACAGCTGTGCGGTGTGTGTAAGTGGTTTACCCGTCACACAAGCCTGTCATTATTTAGCCTATTTATCGACCCAGCAGGAGAAATTCTGATCAAGTGTTTAACGTACTCTAGGAGCTGAAACGTCAGAGGGTTGTTTTTCATCTAGATTATGTGGCATACAAAAAAAATGACCAGCTGCAGGCCTTTATCAGTTCCTGACTTTTTTTTCCCATTTTTTTTTACTTCGGAAATGACTAAATGAATGGCCCTTTAACTGCATTTAAAAGGCATCCATGGTATATAGAAGGGATATACACTACAATTTAGTCCACTTCTCCAATTTTTCAAGACTACAATTTGGCTGCGGGACTTCCATCAGTCACTGAGTCTGCATTTCACAAAACCAGCTTTTCACATCAGCAATGACATACAAACCGAATGACTCCACAGTACACACACTCAGTTTAATCTACTCTTTCAAAGCATGAAGCAACAATTACCGAATGACTCCACAGTACACACACTCAGTTTAATCTACTCTTTCAAAGCATGAAGCAACAATTACATATTTTGCCCTTTGATGTTTAAAGCCCTCTGTGGAACTGTAACAGTGAAGTGTAAGGCCGTCATTCACTTCCTCAGGGTTAAACGGCCCTTTGTGTGACATTACTGGCCCCCATGCTGGGGCAGTCCTACGAACCAGAGACTGCTATGCTCAGAGTTAACATGCAGGTGCCAAGCGCCAACGAGATCACGCTCCGGACCCCGTCAGGTGGGGAGTGGGGTGGGGTGGGTTGCAAACACGGGGCTTTAAAAATGTGTGTCGACTCAAGTCCTTGTGTGCCCCCAAGCTCCAGAACTCACCTCAGCCTTGGGCACGAGGAGCGGAAAACAGGCACCAACACGGACGCCAGCTCTGGACTCTGGATTGCTTTAAAAATCGAGGAAGAAAGGGGGTGGTTTAGTGTGTGTGTGTGTGTGTGTGTATGTGTGTGTGTGTGTGTGTGTGTGTGTGTGTCGGAGGAGGGGAGCTGGGTGGAAGGTGGGCATCACGAGGTCTTTGTGGAATTGAATTGAACTGAGAGAAAGCTGGTCTCCTGAATAGCATGCCACGTTGACAACACACCGTTTCAAGCCACATATGCCCACTCGCAAGTTGGCCAAAGAAGAAGAAGAAGAAAAAAAAAAACACAGTTGTAATCGTTATACTTATGCTAGCTTCAACACGGGTGCACCCTAAACCTAAACAGGGTTTCCCTTCCTTAAAAAGCACATTTGCCTTAAATCATCAACCTCTTGCTGCCATGGCCACAACTGCTCTTGGATCCAACACCAGTAGAACATTGCGGCTGTAGAGAGAAGCTCAGCAGCATGCAGTAAAACAGCCCATGACCATCAATCCACAGCTTGTCAGCAAATGCCTGGCCGACATGAAGACATTACACCATCGTTGTTGGACACAGTGGAGGGGATCATTCCAGCAAATGTATTACATCTGAATGAGTCACTTGGTTCTCATTCGCTCCTTTGCCTTGATTGAACTTCACACTCAGATTGATTTTGCACCTACATGTAGTGCATTGAACAACATGGTTTATATTTCCCTTTTCTGGGAGATTTTACTGACATTTGTTGTAATTTCACTGTTACTGGAAACATACAATGAATATGGAAATAGCTGAAGATCCTAATTATCTCTCAAACACTACACTGATGCAGAAACAAACAATTTGTCAACAATTTATTGGGTTTAGAAGAGTTTAATGACAGACTCTTTGTGTTGTTTTACCTCACCCAGCCATAGGACCCCTGTGAAGATTCAAAAAAGCCGCTAGTAACTATCAGTTAACATTATGAAGTCCAGACAGGAAAAGGCAAACTGAAAACAGATCACTTTAAATCAGTAGCTCACAGTAATCACAAACAAATCACCTTCAGTGTTTGTCTAAAACATAATAGGTCACCACTTAGAACAGTCACCAGACACCTGAGTCAACAGCAACACCATGACTCTAGCTTCTAGCTGCTGACCCACTTCTTCTCAGCTGTTTGCTGTTAGTGTGCTTGGCACAATGATGCCGGTGGGTGTCTGGGTCTTTGGTGACACAAGTTGCATAGACAGACTCCTACTGCTGTTGCTGGTGGTGGAGGTGTGTTTGCAAGGGGGTGTTTGGAGTGTGATGTTTGCTGAAGACACGCGGCGGGGAGCTGAGAACACACCCACGCGAGATAGTGAGATCAGTGACTGAGGAGAAAACTCATTACTGTAAGATACTTAAACTCCAGATGGGTTTGTTGGAGCAGTGTTCAATGTAAAGAGGGTGGAGTGTGTGTCTGTGTGTGTGTGTGTGTGTGTGTGTGTGTGTGTGTGTTTGTGTGAGTGTCTATACGATCATGTTTTGTGCACTTGTGTGTGTTGCAGGGGATCACATATCTCAAAGCTCTCGAGTGTGTGTGTGTGTGTGTGTGTGTGTGTGTGTGTTTGTTGGCTTGCACTCACATGTGTGACTGTATGTGTGCCTGAGGGAGAGGGCAAGAGCGAGAGAATTGTTACGCCTCATTGCCTGCATGATTCTCAGCAAGCCAGGGTGATGTGATGGACAATTAAATAGGAATGACCATTTCCACTTTTATGGGTCTCAGGCCTGCTGCCCAGCCGAATGTAAAATGAAACACTCGTCAGTGCATTCTGCCTCTGCTAATGAAGTGTGTGTGTGTGTGTGTGTGTGTGTGTGTGTGTGTGTGTGTGTGTGTGTGTGTGTGTGTGTGTGTGTGT
>JASCQY010000048.1:4781325-4796421 GCA_030264315.1 Sardinella tawilis
CTGTGTTATCACCCTCTTTATGCCCCATTATAAGTCTATGGCAAGTATTTTTAAGGGTGAATAGGGTAAAAATTTTAGCAAGTAGATATACCCACAAAAATTACTCTGATGTTTATTCACATTAAGATGATACTTTTTTGTATTGGAGTTTTCTGAAATATCATGTATAAATATGTAAATGAGGTATCATACACTTCAGATATGAATCCCTCAATAGGTTGAAACGTGTCAGAGTTTTCCTCTAATATTTCACCTTGAAGGAGAAGTTTGATGTGAATCAATCCATAGCCCTGTTGTTCAAAGTCACTGAATGCTGTTTATAGGAAAAAGAACAAAGCCGCTACCGCTAACTGATTAGGGCATATGACAACGAAACCATAGCGAAAAAGATATGCCCTAATCAGTTAGCGGTAGCGGCTAGTTCTCGAATTCGTACGTTGTACCTGCTGCTGTCATTCTAAAACCTATCCACAGCATGCAGCAGCCTCAGACAACAGGGCTTCGGTTTGATTCACTCCAGAGAACTCCATTAAGTAAATTTGATTATATTTTACTTTCAATTCAATTTAATTTTATTTGTACAGCGCCTTATACAAAGCAATGTCTCAAGGCGCCTTACTTGACACCATAGACTTCCATACTAGGCCTAGGTTAAATTACCCACTGTCAAACAAGGCATAGCAAATACGTAGAGGAGAATATTATGAATTTCCGTGTCTATGACTACATACAAGATATTTTCCAAAATAAAGTGCGGTATATCTCTTTGAGGCCCTATAATAGTCAGTTAAGCAAGAACAGTACACTCTAGGCTACAGCATAGCTTTAGAGCCAGAATGACCCTTATTCAAATGCATCATGAAAAATTCTGGCACCCTCTTCCAAAGATCAATCTGGGCATCAGCATGAGCCTTAGGTTCCCCTCCAAATGCCACAACACAACCCGCAGCAGGATGGAAACTAGTGGGACAGTGGGGCATGTAGGGGACATCCAAGAAGTGACCTGCCTTGTGGTACCTCACCACCTCAAAGTTTGACTTCCCGTGGTCTTGAAGCCTTTGGATAGCCTGTGTGACAAATAAATCACTGTTCCAGTTCCTGTCATCTTCAGATGCTACGAACAGGAATTGGCATTTTGCATATTCAATTGGAATCATAGCGGTTTTGCTCTCTATCACAGGAGCTATAATTATGTCCTTCACGTCCAGAAATCCATGACCTTTGTCAACAGCTTTACTTCGATCATATTTCAGGGGGGCGATGACCATATCTTTGTAATGGAGAGGATGTGTGTTGACAATAGCACCGTTGATGAAGACAGTTGCTGCTATTCCAGGAAGGGCAGCTGACATTGCCAGTGCCAACTCACTACCTTTGGAGATTGACAGAATGCCTATATCTGGTCCCTTTACCTGAAATACATTTTTTGAAAAACAATGTGTCACATGCAACCTAACATACCAGTAATACTGTACGTCTCAATAAAATAACTTGTAATATTCAGAAGGAAACACTAGATGGAGACATTTGACTTTTGTTGATTTTTTTTTTCATCAACCCAACATTTTTTATGTGTTGTCATCCCTTGTCTCCACAGAATATCACTGATGGACATGAATTGTAAAAAGTCTTTATATCTTTATAGTTCATAATTACCTTGGGTTGCCTCAGCAACAATGTGACCGCCTTTTCAAAGTATTCAAGGTCAAAACAACTTGGGATTTTGGGAAAATTCCCATGACCGGTATAGGCCAATGCCATGGTCACAAAGCCTTTATTTGCCAACAGGCTTGCTCGAAGTTCGTACAAGCCACCACCAAAGATGTAAATATCCAGAATGCCAGGGAAAGGTCCAGGTCCTGTTAAAGTAAATTGTTGTGTTGCATTATTTATTACTCCTGTTTTACAGCCAGTATAACACATATGGTCAAGTTTTTACAACAGTTGCCTACAATGAATCTCAGGACAGGTTCAAAATCTCTGCATGTGACATAGCACCTTTAGCACATTATATTGCCTGTATTGGAACATGTATATCAAGAGTATCACTAATCTAGGCCATGGTAGTCATGAGAGCTAAGTTGTAGTTTAATTTTGGAGCTTGAAGACATTTCAACTTCATCCAAAAGACTTTTTCTTGTTCTGAAAACTGGTCATGGAGAGCCAGGAGATATGCCTGGACCACCAGAGGTATTAGAGCTGTTTTGTTTCTCTTCAAAATAGCTCACCATAGCTCATCAATTGAATTTATAACACCATAGTGGTGAGTAGCTGTTTAATTAATTCATTAATTCATCAAGAGACTCACCAGGTGGCAAGAACAATGTGCAAACTATCCCATCAAGGTTTTCCAGAGGAACTCTTTGCACACCTTCTGCCATAAAGTGCCTCTCCAAAGTTTGTTTAGCGAGGACCTGTCCATTGCCCATCACCTCAATATAGACCAATATAGGCGTTGATGCATCCTTCTTGAATAGCTTATGATGTGGCACAACAGATCTCATCGATGTAAACAGTCCCATTGCCTGAGTGCCACTGTAGCTGCCACCTATGGATGGATGTTTGTCCAAGTCAATCTCACCATTTATGTCTGAGCAATAGGTGGCTGAGGCTTGAAAGGTGATGCCTTTGTCATCTGTCAGCTTGGAGCGCAACTCCACCGTCTGTTTCGATGTAAGGCCAGTCACTGTTAAATGAACAGGTTGGTCAAAAAAACTTTGAACGTCAGGTACAACGTGTAGGGACACGCGTGAATCCAAAGACATTGTAGAAAAATAGACTGGACTGCACAGGGAAGATAAAAGAGTGTGGGCCAGAATGATCCAAGGCACTCAAACATTTGTCTTTTTTTCTTTCTCTGACGTGTAGTGTCCTTGGTCAACAAAAAAATAAGCCACTTTGTATCACCACCCTACTGGACTGTAGTGGTCCCCTATGTAAAAACCCTATAAGGAAAAAGTACTTACAGTAGGCTACAACAATTTTATAATAGGCTATTTTGGGACATTTTATTATAGCACTAGATTGTACTAGGCCCACAGGAACACTAAAGGAAGGAAAACATTACAGCAGTAGAAAACCACAGGGGTATTAAATAGAATTGGCCTGATTAAATAGCCTACTATAACAATCTTTTAAGAGATTTTTTGTTAGCGACCACATTTTGTATCAATTCCCAAATTTTGCCTATCATGAGAGAATAGCTAAAAGTGAGAAAGACATTTCTGAAAGTGCTGACGTTCAACATTTTTGTTTTCATGAGGTCCGAATGTTAAAAAGCAAAAATGAGAATTTACAGAGGCCTAGGCTAAGATTCAATCCTCTCTGTCTGTGTTTTTGTTGCCCAATGCCCACTGCTTCAAGCAGTTAGCCTACGTAATCTTCTCGACAGGTAGGCTGAGTAGGGCACGTATGACCCTCCCTGTTGTTTATAACTCACTGATAGCCTACGTGAGAGCAGCCATAAACCGGATTGAAATTAAAACCCACTGTTTTGGATACATGGTAAATATGGTCGCGTGTACGTTTTTGTTTTGTTTTGTGATGAGTGTTAAAGAACCCACAAGCCCCGCCTACTCCCCCAACCTCACCCTCACACAGTACGTTCTGCACTCACTTACCATAGTTCCCATGGAAACGATATCAGAGCGAGGCAGCTGGTGGAGTTCCCTGTAGTCCCTCATCAACATTGCCTTGCTAACAAGCTCAGCAAATAATCCTGTATGAGCAAGGGGTAGGGTAAAGGACGCAAGACACATCAAGGAACTAGCATCAAGACCACGTTACCATTGAAGGATTTTAAATATATTTCTAAACACTCCCTTGGACAACTGGCTACATGTTCCACAAGTGAAAGAAGGGTGTAGGGCTTCTACCTAGCCTTTAAACTGGTATGTATCAAGAATTGTAGCGAATTTAGCTAAAGCTAATAGGCTAACGCATTTGTTGCCCTTTCTTTGCTTTTTGCTCGCCCAAGTTTGCTCTGCACACAGCTGACGAATTAACCCAGTCTGACCCGTGGTTATCAGTCTCTGAACATTTTATTGTAGGGTCGTTATAGGGTAAATATAATACAAAATGTTAGCCATGGGTTACGGTACGTTGCACAATTCACAATTGTGAAGCGTCGAGCTCCAGCGTTATTTTTGGCTTGCTCATGTCAACGTTAACATTAGCCATGGAAGGGTAATGTTAACGTTAACAATGAAACGTTGACTTTCAAGCAGTTTAACAAAACAGGATGGTAAAAAATGTTACTCCAAAATTTCTTGTGGAAATAGCTATTCTGGGTTGAGGGAGGATAATGGTGCTAGTTTTGTGAGCTGCCTTACCCCAGGTCGGTTAACTAGCGTTAACGTTTCGTTGATTTGTTTTGACATATTTCCTGTTAAACAAAGAGGCTGTATCACTTCAATATTTGTGATTTAATAGTGGCAACACATTTTTGTCAAGGTATAAAGGTTGGAGGTGAACACAGACGGAATGCCACATTGTAACGTTACCCCAAACGTGTTGTTCTTCAGTGTTATTATATATCAGCGGTAGTTATTTTTTCTAACGTTAAGATGTCTGTGTTAAAACTGTGAAAGACCGTTTTCTAGTGACAACTGTTACGCGTGAGTTGCTTCTGTACGTGTGTGTTTTCTATGTAACATTTGTGTTCAGACCTCTTAAATTGCAGCTGGTTGACGACATTCAAAGTTTGAAGCCATTCAAAACATTTTCCATTTCGTGATTCTGATCGCTCGAAAATCAGCACTTTTTGTCGAAGGGCCATTTTTCGTTAGAATACCTCACTACAATTCGATATATGGGCCGTGATGTTGTGTGACAGGATGTGTTGGATGATACGCGCAAGCCGTTCTTTGTTTTGTAGCTTCGCCCTTAGTACATTTTGCACGTGTCGGAGCGTGTGACTGCTCTGAATCGGGAGATGCCACGGAGGATTTTCCCCTTCACGTTAGTTACTGCTGTAACTCTTTATCCGCCATTTCTCAATGGAAATGTGCTAACGTTAGACTTGTATGCATTCGGTTTTACAGGGCAACATCAGCATTTAAAAAGTCTATTTGTTTTCGTGGAGAAATCTATTGTTAAGAAAGTTTTCCTTCTCTCAAAAGTCACTGTTAACAGATCCAAATCACACACTCACTGCATTCGGTCTATGCTTTAGCCTACTGTAGCCTATATTAACGCAAACAAAATTACAGGTGAAGTTTTATTACTGTTTTCACTCGCCGTAAAAATAGTGTTCCATGTCAAATCCTGTATTCATCTCTGTGCTCTTTTCTCCTCGCACATCCCTCTTTCTTGTACAGTAGCCCTTATTTGCTCCAGTAAGATGTAGTGGAGGTGGAGAGATCATTGGGCTCTATTTCAGTGTTCTTTTGACTAAGGCTCTTTCGTTGACATCATGCAGATGCCATTCCCCGTATCTGTCTAATGGCTTATTGAAACTAAAAAGCTTTCTTCAGAGGTACTGTTATAGATGTCTCTGCATTGGCTGGAGTGCTCCAATCCACCACCACACTGAGCCTGTCTTTCTTCTTAGCCACAGCCCCCTTATTTGCCTTGCACACAAGCCTTTTAGGGAGTCATTGGCAGCAGACAGATGCCATTGGAAGCATAACTTCAATGCATTTAGAAGTGAAAGTCTCCCCCTTGTCTTCACTCTAAAAAAAATGGAAAAGAAACACACCCAGAGGTTATGTGGGATTGTGGATTTAGGGCACAGTCTCTTGGAAAGGACACGCTTTCCACCATTTTGATGCCACGTCTTGTGTGTATGGGGCATGTGGTTTTGTGTTGGCCAGACTGCCTTCTCCTCACTGCATGACTGTGTGTTTAAGACTCAGCCTTGTGAAGAAGCACAGTGTTCACGATCAGATGCCTCATGTGTCTTGATGGGCTGATGGAGGCATGAGTGTTGAATATAGTCAAGTAATCATGGATGACTTTAGCATTAGTCAGTAAATGAATCAAACCTTTATTATACATATGGCATTGTAATAAACTCCTCCTCTATTTTAGTAGCGTAACATGCTAGCCTTCTACCAGCATTAGATGAACTGACCTGACTCGTGATGGCAACTGGACAGGCCAACTAACTGAGTCGACACGTTCTTTAACTCACCAGTGGACATTTGCTTATTTTGAACCTTGATTGTAGGCTTATCTACCTTTGGCACCATTGAATAAGATCTACTAAAATGTTACTCCAAGAGTGAAACGTGTACAACCCAGATATGGACCTTGTCCATCATTTTAAACCCTTCATTGCCATGCTATCTTGGCAAAGCCTGTATTGTGTTATTGTGCTCTGCCCAAAAAGTACTTTAAGTTTTAATGTAACAAATGTCTTCTCAAAGAGCTTGTCAAAGAGCAATCTTAATGGATGTCTGAAAAAAAAGCTTTAGCAATGTCTGTCTGACAGGAAGAGTTTGCGAGGATAAAGCAACACAATGTCCTGGTATCCAGAAATAGCATGAATCTTCTAATGGCTTTCTCGGTTAAGGCTTGTGTCAACACAGTTTACAGTTATTAGCTTCTTCATTCAGAGTTATATGGGCCAAATTGCTGCCAGCAGTTGCATTTGAAAGGTAGTAACGATCATAGGCTTAATTATAAAGAATCTGGAGGAAGGAGCTTGTATTGTGTAAATCTGACTTCAGAGGAGAATGCTACCTTGAACTTCAGTGTGTTTGCATAAACCTTGGTCATTTTTTTAAACAGGTTTGAAATGGCCTGTACATTAGGCTGTTTCGGCCATACACTTTCAACTATATGGGCCATATTGTCTAGCCTATATCAGACTCCACATACATTGATTGTACTTATTTATGTCTTAGAAATTGTGTGTTGCCCACTCAGTTTGATGACTCCCATGGGGGCCATTATAGCACGGCTGAGTGTCAGGGTCATGTGCACAAATCTGACAAGAGGCTTGTTTCCCCACAATACTACTAGTGGGCATAAATCAAGGCTTAAATCAGAGGTGATACAACTGGGCAATCACCTTCATAGTAGGTAACTGCACCATGAGCTGGCCCTGTTTGTTTTTTTGTTTTTTGTTTTTTTTTTCCTTTACTAGTGAAGTCAGGACGTTAAAATCCAGTTGTCTATCATGAGGTGAACACAGAAGGCAGTACTGATCTTTTTTTTCCAACAGGAAGCCTGTCTGCTTATACAAGCTTCCTGTAAAACCACACGCACACAAAACTCAAACTGTTTTTGGCAGCCTGAATGCCATCTCACCCTGCTGTGCCGTGAGGGAAAGGTGTGACACCACCACATTAGTGTAGTGCCACCAGACACAGAGGCTAAGCTACATGTTCTTCTTCCACTGGCAATATTATGCCCAGCTAGACCGTTGGTGTCCAAATCCTATGTGACAGAAATCAGAGAGAATGCTCATTTGTCCACATTATGAATGCTGCTGGGCTTCTGTTGTTAGAGACTGTTTTCTCTGTCAAACCTGATTCTTTTTCATATCATCCCTTTGGTCAAAATCCCATGGCCATCTTGCAGCATACAGTCAGAATTGTGATGTGGCTCAACCAACCTACAGTAGCGTGTTGCATAGACTACAGTGTAGAATTTGTAGTGTTAGCGTACATTTTATCTCAAATCTTTCCTGCCACTAGGCTTAAAATGGTCTCGTCTGTAAAATAGCTTGTGGAAAGAATCATAGTTGATTATGCTTATCCTCTATGAAAATACCCTAGGGGCAGTGCCCCATAATTCCTAGTGACGCCCCTGCCATAAAATCACCTCTATAATGCCTTGGAATCCTTACTGTGCAATCATATCAAGAGCTGCTAAAGCTTTAAAATTGTCGGAAGTAGGTTTATTTCATTTCTGTTGACAATTGCGATGAACACCAAAGTTCGGCTAATTACAATGACAAAAAAAAGTCCGAATCTGATCAACTTCATGCAGATTAGCCGTGATGCAGTGTAACCGTAACGGATTGGTAATGGCCACGTTATGAGCAAACACAGACATGATGCTGTTTCGCCATCTAGCGGTTGTACAGCTTTAGTAGCGCATGATGGGTGGAATTCTCCGGTGTGCGTAAGTTCAGAAATCACTTAGCTGCGCGCTTTTCCGCCATTCACGCCAATGGCAGAGAATCGCGCAGTTAAGTGGTTTTTGAACTTACGCACCCCGGAGAATTCCACCCGATGTGAACAAACAGTTACTGATGTGAGGTGTGTAAGCAGTGCCGACTGCTTTTGGATTCATAAGGCATCTGCTCTTCAAACTGTCTGACCCAGCTACAGCTGGAGCACATTAGCAAAATAGTGCCATTTCATTTATGTTATCTTATTTTCATCGCCTCAATGAAACATTGATTCACTGGCGTTTCATCCATGAGTGTTTCTTTATGTGTGCGTTTTGGTCGAATGAATGTACAGTACGTGGACATTACCATGGATTTGTCATCGGATTGCCCCTGCTCTTTATTTTCTCTTCGTATCTCCTTCTCTCGCTTTCTCTCTCTCTGTTTCTGTGTGTGTGTGTGTGTTATTTACGCTCTCATCACAAACCTCGATATGTCTGAGGGTCCTTTCCCCGTCCTAGGCGTAGTTGATCTTGGCAAAAGTACATTTCATTTCCCACTAAAGCCATTTTCCCCTCGAGTCATCTTGTGTGGAGTAAACTTCATCCAGAAGTGGCATTACATCTGCAATCTGGAATTTCACGACTCTAGGCTGTGTCAAAGCTGTTTGCCGATTTCACTGGAGTTAGATCTTCCTGTTATGCACTGGGAGTTTTGTACAGTTTGATAAACACCGTAGGCACATAAATTAGCTACAACGATGGCTTCTGTAAATGCTAATTGCACGGGTCCATTCATTATTTAGCCTAGCCTTTAAATATCCTTCATCACAACTGACTGGGTGGTCCTCCCTCCCTCTCCCCCCCTCCCCCCAACACACACAGGTTGAGCCAGAGCCGACCCCCACCTCCACTGCTTGGCAGGCGTGTGGAAGATGAGTGGCAGCATGGTGGCGGTGCCCAGGCAGCTGGCCCCGCGCTTGCTCTCGCCCAGACTGGCAGTGCCAGTTGTGCTGCTGCTGGCCACGCTCACCAGGGCCCACGCATCAGGTAAGTGCTGCCGCAAGCCTCAGCGCTGCCAGAGATGGCTGGTGACACACACACACACGCACACACACAGACGCACAAAGAAACAAATACATGAGTAACACCTATGCCTACACTGTTCTCACACACGTGTGATACCCATCTTGTTCACTAAAGCGACGCCTACGTTATTCACACATGCAGGAAAAGCATTGTATCTTATAGCCTATGTACAGTATCTGTGCAGACAAACAAATCACTTAAATGTGTGCATGTACAGTGCATATAGTCCTATGGTCTGGTCCATCCGTGTCTGTTGTCTGTAATTGTAGCCATTCGAGTCTGTGAGGCGTGCCAGGCTTTTGACTCTGGTTCAGGCAGGGCGCTTGTAGACTCTGTGAGTGAGTGGAGAGGGGGTGTTTGCTGCCTCTGGGAAGTGAGCGCTGAGTGTTTATGGGTGTGTTTGTGTGTGTGTGTGTGTGTGCGCGCCTGCGATAAAGACATGAAATGGGTCTCATTGCTGTTTACACTGTTTGATGGTGAAATATGGCTGCAGGGAAGCAGGCAGAGGAGCCTTCTTCGGAAAAGGTGTGTGTGTGTGTGTGTGTTTGTGTGTGTGTGCACGCAGTCTTGTTCCCTGCAACCCACCCCTCCCCCATCTCTCCTCTCTCTCTCTCTCTCTGTGTGTGTGTGTGTGTGTACACCCTCATGAGCGGTGGCAAATGTCCTTGCCAGGACACTGGTGTGATGCACTCCTTGGGTGTGGCAATATGGTCTCCGCTAATCAAAGGGATGAGACATTTTTAAAGGCTCTGATGAATTCCCTTGTTATTGCAAAGACTGTCTTGCGTTTCATCTATTTTTAAATGCACTGTTTGCTCTCTGCCCAAAGATAGATTCAAGCCGTGTTTTTTGTGCTGTCTAAACCTCTCCGAACAAAACAGAATAAAACATTAGAAAACCTACACATGCAGCCTTGATGTTGGAAGCGTGCGTATGTATATACAAACACCAACTTGCCTCTCTGTCCTTGTTTGCACTGATGCGCCAAGGGCTGGCAAGAGTCACCCATAGCCTTACGCAATGCAGCCTGCTGCACGAGACCCATGTGCGCATGCGCACTAGAGACAGACAGACGGGTGGATGGATGGATGGATGGATGGATGGATGGACGGATAGATTGAGTGAGCGTGGCAGAGGGAAGGAAACAGATGGAGAAGAGAGCGTTGCGTCCCCAGAGACATCATTCACAATAGTGATGTGCCTGTATTGTCTGTGCTGTGCCTTTATTGTCTGTGCTGAAAAGTGGCATCACATGTGAACTCTCACGGTTCGCCGCGAGCTCAGGGTGAGGGAAAGCGTTTATGATTATTCTAAATCTATGACCCATCCCCCACCTCCCCTGCTCTCTCTCTCTCTCTCTCGCTCACACACACTCACACACACTCACACACACACACAGACACACACACACACACACATGTGTATACTGTATGATATATACAAACAAAAGACCAGACAGAAAGAATCCCATGAAAAGAAAACGGTCATTAGGTTAGTTGATGGTCAGTAGCAGGTCTGAGATCCTCTCCTAGCTCATTGTGTGTGGCTCTGTGTGGCTCAGAGCTAAGCTTTTGCCTTAGCCTCCGCACATCTCCCCTCTCCCTGCATGCATAATTTACTCCGGCGGATACTGTAGACTAATCCCCTGGCGTGGCCTTGGTGTTCTCCAGATTTCGCTGAATATGAAATGTACAAATTCCATTACACGACTACCAGCTTATGCACAAAGCTCCCTAAATATACAAATTAAGCTTCATTTTTTTTGAAGGGGATGTGGAAATAAAGCCTATTTGCTGAGGCAGGAGTCAACCAAACAGTTATGTTGTGAAAATGAATAGGTAGCGCAAGAGCAGTATGACTTTAGCGTCCTAAATAGAGAATAGTAGCTTCTTGCAAAAATGCTTCATGTTCCCTTTTTGCCTTTTAAATCACATCAAGCCACAACACAGGAGTTTTTTTCCCTCATGTACTCCAACCATTATATGCTGGTGAAGTAAATCTATTGTCAGTCATTGTGGGTATGGTAATGTAAAGGAGGAACTGAGATTGGAACGACACACCCCTGCAGACATCAGACTTGATGTCTCGAATGCACTTTTATAATATAAGGAAGTAGCAGGTTGCATCTGATTGCATTGCACAGCCAAGACCAGGGAAGTAAAGGACAGAGGTCATTTTTATGGCTTTGACTCTGTGTTCTGTCATTGCAAACAATGGCAAGAGCAAAATCAATAGTATCGGGTAAACACAGTGTGATAAATGGATACAAAATGGCTGAAAAATAAAATGGAAAGGGTATTTGATTCTAGATGGCTGTGGATCCTTTTGCAATGAATTAACTTTGTAGACCTTGTTTCAGCATGTGGTTATTGTGATTCTGAGATGATGGACTTCAGCTGACAAATGAACAAATGGAAGGCTTGAACTGAGAGCTGTAAGGACACCAAGATACCCATGTTCTGTGTCATGAGACTCGTGTGTGTGTGTGTATGTGTACGCGTCTGTCTGTGTGTGTGTGTGTGCACGCGTCTGTCTCTGTCTGTCTGTGTGTGTGTGTCTATCTCTCTGTGTGCCTCCGTGTTGGTAAGAACAGGAAATAGCTTCCCACTGAGCCACAGCCTCGGAATTGAAGTCAGTGTTTTTCAGATCCGTGGCCCTTCGCTGGAAGTTCACTACTTTCCCATCAGCCTGCCCCCCCACCCCCACCCCCACCCCCTCATAGCACCACACGTCACTGGGCCCATACAGCCAGGCTGGGCTGAGGATCCTGTTCAGGCATGACACAAACTCAGTGACTGGGCTGATTCCAAGTAATGCAGGCTTTGAAAATTCAGTACGAATCTCAAATGCTGTCTGAATGGGTGCTGGGCAGACTGGTAGAGGGTGACTTGGTCTTGTGGCTAGTTGTCTTCCTTTCTGTGTGGAAGGTAATCAATGGATTCTCACAGTCCAGTGTTATGTGGCAGTAAGAAGTAGTCTGGGCTATTGCTTTTGCTGACAGCATAGTGGCATTGTTCTGAACAGTCCGCGGCTGATAGGCTATTTGTTAGCCTAACCTATGTGATCTAAAATTAGCGATTAGTCAGCTTCTAGGATTTGTGCCAAGCACAAAGCTAATAAGCAGAGCTAAGAGCAAGAGCTAAAATGTAGGGCCATTAGTCAAATTGCAAAATATCTTTCTTTTTCTTTTTTCCCCCCCCACTGAGGCCTGGTGTTTAATAACCACCACATCACACATGGCTTATGTGCCGCGAGGGACCAACACTGTTAGCACTTCTGGAATGACTTCAGTGAAAGGGTAGCTATCATAAATATAGCATGCTAATTAAGCTACAGTCTGCCTTTGATTACGTTAACTTAAGCACAAGGGTTGCTGCGGTGGGTCTCGCCTTCTTGCAGCGTCTCTGTGTTTGATGGGAGCCAATTAAAAAGGAAGTGATGTAGTTGAGCTCCAGATGTGCTTTGGCCTCTCGTAGCTACTGCAGGGAACGTCTTCCTGCTCGGCAGCGGCTGAATCAGATGCCACTCACAATCGCCATACACTGGTGCAGGAAGCCAGATTTAGCTTATTTAGCAGAAACACACGTGTGTGTGTGCGTGTGCGAGTGAGTGAGTGAGTGAGAGTGATTGATTGACTGACTGACGTGAATGGATCTGTTTCGATTGCAAAAGGAAGTACATTGGAGCACAGCAGCTCCCATTCCTGCTGCCTGCATAGAAGTCTCAACTGTTGACCTTCCACTCATGCTTCTTAAGTTCAAGGTGTGTGTGTGTTTGTGTGTGTGTCTATTTATTTTGTTGCTTTTCCTTTGTGTGTATATAGGCCTATAGCTACGTCCCTGTTTGTGTGTGTGTGTGTGTGTGTGTGTGTGTGTGTGTATCTGTGTGTTTGATGATGTATGTAGGGCCTAGTTGGTAGGGGTGTATTTGTTTCTTTGCACCACCCTGTGAGTACACTATCAGGGCCGGAGCTGGCTGTGTGCTCTGGCTTTCTGTGTGTGTGTGTGTGTGTGTGTGTGTGTGTATATGTGTGTGTGTGTGTGTGTGTGTGCGTGCGTGTGTGTGTGTTTTAGGAGTGGCCTGCTGTCCAGGGCCTTCCCAGATTGCTGTGAGAGTGGCGCAGTGAAAGGGCTCCTCTCTCTGGCTGGGCAGCGGGCCGGATGATGAAGCGCGGCCATTCACCGAATCTGCTGCTCTGCCAGCCAGCCGGCCAGTCGCCCAGGGACCTCTACACTTCCCCACAGCTGCTCTCCTTGCTCTTAGCTTATCACACTGGAGAGCCTGGCAGACCTGTCTGGGCCTGGAGCAGGGCATTTAGTCATCCACACACCATGCCAGACACTCCCCCCCTTTACTCTGTAAAAAAAAAAGAAGAACAGAAAAGAAAAAACTGAGTGCTAAAGAGGCATGCCGACAGGTAGAGTAATGTCTTGCTGATTTGGGTTGAAGACCTGATATCGCTCTCTAAAAAGAAAAGGCCAGGTGGTTTGGGCTGTGTTAAATGACAGGCTGGTGGATCTCAAACGAGTGCAACTGAGACCAGCCAACTGTTTCTGGAACCGGCTTCCTTCCCCAGCGTTGGTGACGGCACCTGAAGATTCTCTTGTGCCAGCGAGTTTCATTTGAAGCCCTCTGGTGTCGCGGCTATTTAGCAGTCTGGCTAGCCCAGTGGAACCTTCCCATGCTTGAGAGTCAGCAGTATGACCTACTGGAAATGAAAACATGGAACAACGTCTCATATCTGGGCGTTTTGGTCCGATCGAAATATTTCCTTTTCTGGAATCAGGATGCATCCGTCACTTTCCTGCTCGTTCTGCCTTCCTGGATTTGATGGGTCGAAAATAATGTGCTAGTCCCCGGAGAGCCAGGGTTGGTTGAAGTCAGGTCGGATTGGGAATTGAAGGGAGTAATGAATTGTTTTGGTCGGCCATCAGCAGAGTGTCGTCTCGCTTCTGAGAAGTATCGAGGCTTGATTGAAAGCGCTCCCACTAATGAGTTTTCTAAATTTAGCCTTCCGAGTCCCGGTCCCCTGTCTGTCTGCTTGTCTGTTATTGCCCCGCTCTGGGGAGAGTGAGAGAGAGAGAGAGAGAGAGAAAGAGAAACCAAATTACCACTGACCCAAGGCTCCTTTAAAACAAATCCAGGCTGTTACTGAGACCCAAAACCTCAATTGTACTTCATGCAATAGAAAAAACTTAAACACACAAGCGGCATCTAAGCTGAAACTAGAGATTCTTTCCAACTGTAGATAGAAAAAAGGCTTGTATGTATCGAGCACACAAACTCAATGGAGGTCTGCAAGTCCAAAAATCCTGCTGCTAGGCCACAGTGGTGTCGGTGCTAAACAAACACAACAGTGACCTCAATGGATCACAAATATGAAAGGCTGCACATGCATCTCACTGTATAGATGCCTAATCATAAAACAGGAGAAAAAAAACCATCCAGGCTGCTCTGGCTTCAATAGCTGGCCTGTCATGTCGGCGTGCCTTTAACCAGCTGGGTAGCACTAAAGTACTGTAGGCTGCTGTCAGTTAGCTGCCGCAGAGACAGAACATTTTGTTCTGTTCTCTCCGGAGTCTGGTGGTGGTGGTGGCAGCGGCACAGGAGCCTGAAAGCCCACAGGTGTTGCAGTTCCTGCAGCCCCTTGACAGTGATCTTTTGTCTCGCTCTCCTTTCATTTCTGTCTCTCTTGACTCTTGGTTTTTAACTTTCGCACACTTTTCTTTGTAGCTTTTCCTATTTTTTTGGTCTTCAACAATCATCATTTTCAAACAATTAGCCTTCTTTCTTTCTTTCTTTCTTTCTTTCTTTCTTTCTTTCTTTCTCTTTTTTAGTCTTTCTTTCTGTCCATCCTTCTCTCTATATTTCTGTCCTTTCTTTCTTTCTTTCTTTCTTTCTTTCTTTCTTTCTTTCTTTCTTTCTTTCTTTCTTTCTTTCTTTCTT
>JASCQY010000048.1:4844363-4857324 GCA_030264315.1 Sardinella tawilis
ATCTCCCTTAATATTGATGCAAGACACTTGCAAATTCATTTCTGTAGTGTTCTCATAAAACTAAATCAGCACGTCAATTTTCGTGAAAATCTGTGACGATGAGGTCTGGATCCGTCCTGATTTGACACGGAATGACCCTTTAGCAGATTCTATTAACGAGCCATTAATTAATTAACCCACACTTCTTCATGCCTTAACGTTATCAGCTAGTTAAGTTATCTGTGGTGAAAACTGGCAGTGACACAACCTGACTGTAATGATTCTGAAGATGACCAAGTAACTACCGGTTGTTGAAGTCAGCTGATGAATAACATGGGATAATCTAACTTAACAGTTAGCTGGTAACACTAACGTTACCAGCTACATCGGACGACTAGTAAATATTATGTAACACTGTCAGTTGTACATGTACTTTCAGATCAACATGAGAGTTACGCAAAATTCGTTCAGAGAATCTGCTGGTCAAATAGCACAAGTTAAATGGCACAAGGATTGTGACAATATGCAACATGAAATCGGTGTTGAAGTTAGCAGGCTAACCAGCTAAGTTAGCAAGCTAGCAAAATTAATCTGACTCACCTGTTCTGCTGAAGTCACGGTTTGTATTCCGTCATCCTTGAGCAGCTCCAGTGCATGACGCTCACCAAAGCAGCGTAAAGGTGAAGCTATTGTATCCATTGTAACCACATTAAACAAACAATTTGCAATTTTTAACTGTAAGTTAAGCCAATTATGTTCTTATTTGAACCACAAGTCAGACTTCGCTCAATTTCTCACGTGTGGGAGGGGCATAAGAAAACGCTGATACGGCAAGCGAAGAGACTCAAACTCCACGCAGTGGTTGTCAAAAGCATTTTACAGTAATTTCTCTTCCACCCAAACATTAGTCGATTTGGTTGGCCCAGGGGATAAATTGGTTTAGTTTAACATAACCTGCATATCATACAAGAGATACGTGTATCATACAATGTAGATTCCGTGTAAATATCCCGATGTTTCCACATGGAGTAGCCGTAGGCTATGCCTTAAGAGAAATGGATGAACCACTGAAATATCCCAGTCATTATTCTCTACAGAGCACACCAAATATAGCCAAGGCTTCTGCCCAGGTGGTGTACAAAGTAGCCTCACAAATGTTTCTTTAACACATAAACTGAAATGAAGGTGCTAAGGGGCAGGTGGTGATCTATGCTTGTGCTCCAGTCTTTTTCTCTCCACCCATTTGAAAATAGTGATGTCAAGCGAGAGACACGGATGCTCAGCGCATCTCAGCCTCCACCGCCGCACCCACTAAGGTTTTGGAATCACTCTTTCGCAATTTACATCACCGGTCTTTTAGGGCCCTCTAGTTGTGCTACACGATCGACAGCTACATGGAAGGAACGAGAAGATGATATGCTAGTTTACGTTGCATGCAGCCGACATGGAATGTGTATATACAATAGCACTAAATTCATCGCTTAGTTAGCTAAACGTCCCTGCATGAAACCATGGCTAAGCAATATGATGTTCTGTTCAGACTCTTGCTTCTCGGAGACTCCGGAGTCGGAAAAACCTGTTTATTATGCAGATTCACGGACAATGAATTTCACCCCTCACATATTTCCACAATAGGTAAGGTAACATATTGCATGTGTACTATTATTAAATTCTCTTGATGTACTCTTTTTCCTCAAGACCCCATCCGACCTGTGTCACTAGGCTAATCTAAACCCTAAATGTAGGTTATATGTGCGCGCCGCCTAATTTACTCCCTTCCGTTATAGTAAGAATACAATCTGGCCTTGTCATTATTATGTTATTATATCGCCTCCAACTCGTCGAGTTCAACGACATTGAGCAAATATATAAAAGAGAGCTAGTCTATTTCCCTGAATGCTGCCAGGTCCTTGTTGTAGACTATCCATAAAACTGCTGGTTTATATGCACTGGTCAGGCTACCTTTTGATGCGTGAACAAAACACCGTGACAATTTTTTTACTTAAAACATGGAAATTGTTTTCATTTCTTAACGTAATCCGGCTAGTATCTTGAGCCTATAATTGTGAAATTCATGTATTCTGCGAAATAAGGCTTTGTGCCTCTAAAACTGTCAGTGGATTATTATCAAAATGACACTCAATAGACTTTATGAAACATACTGAACAAACATAATACAGAGGATGTATGCCACATACAAATTCTAGTCTGTTACATAAAAGTTAATGGAGTTATAACATAAATTGAAAGACAAGGTCTTCTCCAATCCACACTGATAGGCTGAAACAGTCGAATTCAAGAGGGGGTGTTCTGTGGTTCTCCCCAATGACTGGAATAGAGCCTGCGTTTAAACATTCTTAATTTGGTATGATTGGTGGTCAAAGAAGTCATAGCTAATTATCATGTAATATAATCATGTAATATCTTATTCTCCATCCATTATAATAAAATCAAATGTCTCTCCATTTTATTCTTTTCTAGTCCACTTGCAAATGTCGATTTCTCAGGCCAGAAGACCAAAATAAATGTAGGCCACACAAACAATTGAACCAAATAATCAAGAGAAGAAGAAAGCAGTAAGCCTACTTGGGAGGCTTACTGCTGAGGAGAAAATACTTCCAATCAGAGGCAAATACATTGTTTTTAATGTGGAAAACTGTCAAGACCTCTGACAAGAAAATGTAATAGCTACAGATAGGCCCAGTAAAGTTATTTTCTTTTGATCAATATATTAGCTTTGACTGGAAACAAAACTAGTGTCTAGACCAAAGCCTCTGCGATGGAGCAAGATTTTGCCATTGTCATTTTCAGTTTTGACTTGCCTTGAAAAAACCTCATTTGTCAAATAAAAATTAATTAATTTGTCAAATAAAACATTTGGCTGCAGTGACTAATTTGGGGCTTAACTGTATGGCTACATTCAAGGCAAAAGCCCTTCCTACAGTAATGTTACCATTTTTAAGTGTCCGTTTAAATTTAGCCTACAGTTTCTACAATACTTTACATTCTCAAACTACATCCTCAATAGATTTTTAAATACGTATATTAGACTATTCATCACACACACACACACACACACATTGTTGGTGGTGCATGGATTACTGCACTTTCATTCACACTCCCAAGACTAAGCCCCCATTCTGATGGATCCCGAGCTATAAGTTCCTGTGTAAACAGTGTAATCCTATGCCCAGCCCTTCCCCGCCCACTGGAATAATATTTCACTCCCGTTGCAGCATTCTCCAGAGGTCCACTGTCTGTCAGGCTGCTTATCTCTCGCAAGAGATAGGGTTTGCTGTATGGTTCACTGGTCTGTGGATATCCGTGTCAGTACACCCCTTTGATATGACGACACTGCACAAGGCCAGCCTGTCACATCTGGTGGTGTGAGATTCACACCAAACTACAGTACAGTATATCATCCACAAAATGCACATCCCATGCTGAAATCCATAGCCGACATTTGATTGGACACTACAGCTTGTATTCTAGTTTGGACTAAGGAAATCTTCACTTCAGTTTCATGGTCATGTATATTCAGTGGCTCCACTGTCTTAGACAAGAAATATCTTTGCATATCAACAAAGTTGTCATAGGCATTGTCTGTGCGGTTAATCTTTCATATGCATGGCTAAAATATGATAATGACTGGGTCCTGTGTGACAAGTTAACTTAATTTGTCATGCCCTGTCAGTCTACTTCAGTTATGCATTAAAAAGCAATGTATTAAAGTCATGTTGTCAAGGGACAAAGATGCTTACAAAACTACAAGCTGCTGTCACTGCAGATACACTCTCTTTAAATACAAAATATCCAGTCGTCCATTATGTGGGAAGTGAGAAGAGTGGGAAGTATTGTCTGAAAATAGACTCATTCCTGTCATGTGCTAATTGTCAAATGTCAGAGTTGCATGTGTTAGGAAATTAAAACTGTCGCATTTGCTTAATAGCGCATAGTCTCCCAGATCTTGTTTGATTAGTGCAGTGATCGTAATTCCTCAAGGCATAAACCATTAAGGTTAAGTGAGATAGTAACTATGTAATAATTCTGAATTTTTGGAAATGTGATCAAATTTGTTTAACATGAATGGTTAGACTTTTAGCACTGTGCTGCAACATAAGCTATTCTCAAGACTATTGAGCTGTCTCCAGTTGGGCTGAAGATCCAGTGAGATGTCATCTAGACTCATTATGGGGAGGTTAATGCTCTAATGCTCTCTGCACAGCCAGCATGATGCTTGTCCATTTAGAAGGATAAAGAGTGGTTGCTTGTTTGTCCTCTCCTAAATGTACAGCAATCAATTTTCTAGCAGGGGATAGGGGTCTGTTTTTGTTCTGTGGACCCCCATTAAGTCAGCAGACTTCAGAGTAGGGGTCTCTGGCCAAACACCATGTGTGCTGTTTTCACACGATTCCCTCAAGTTATTGCAGAAATGATTTCCCAAGTTATTGGCTTGCTTCATCCTGGCCTCCCCCAGTGCCATTAAAGCGTGGAGGCAGGCAACTGCTTTCTTTTTATCTTCCTATATCCACTGCCTTGGGCTCACACAGGGTACTGACGGTAATGATAGCCTCTCCCTGTGTTACTGTCTCAATGCTTTCTAATGAAAATGGAGCGAGTACTCTTGCGGCCTCGGTGCTGTCTTCCCCAGCTAAGAAAAAGAGAGTGAATGTGTGTGTGTGTGTGTGTGTGTATGTGTTTGTATGAACATGTGAGTGAAACGGGTTTCTGAGGTACCTCTGAATTCTACTTTGTCATCTTGTCTAAATATAGCAGCTGTTACTCGGGAAACGGTCCTTAACTCTGCACTTTGCAATAGTGATTTACAAATGATTGTTCCATCTTTCATTTGTATCTTTTCTTGCATTCATCATGACGTCTAACCAGAGACATTATTCTCTGATATAAGAGCACATTCACAATTGCATAGGTGGATGTCTAATTGCAAAAGTCATTAAGCTGTCTCAGCTGCTGGTGGGAACCCTTCCTCTTCAGCAGACAGCACTCCTGCCGCCCCTCTCTTCAGTGATCAATACAGCCTCTCCAACCAAAACTACAGCATCATGATCAATGACACTACACTTTATCTGACTTGAAAAGGCTGAGATTTATATGTATGCGTTGGAAGACTGGGAATAACGTTGGCAAGTATGGACTGTATGCATAGAGGAGAGCTGTGTGAAGAGCAGCCCAATTAGCTGTAGATGAAAGGGGGGAAAATTAGCATATTAGCATTTGGTGCTGCGACTTATATACTGTATTTATGTATGTAGGCGACGCCAGGAGACACCCACATGATTTGATGAACTGCATTTACCTTGTGTTGCAGGTGTTGATTTCAAAATGAAAACCTTAATGATAGATGGCGTCAAAGTAAGGATACAGATATGGTAAGTAGCTGCATGAAATGAATATCTGATGCATTTGCATGCACAGCGTACAGTATATTGGTTGCTCCAATAGCTGGTGTGTTCACCTCCCCCAGGGATACGGCAGGGCAGGAGAGATATCAGACTATAACCAAGCAGTACTACAGACGAGCCCAGGTGAGGTCATACCTGTAGCAGCACTGCTGGAAACTCTCATGCTACAGCACCATCCCTGTTACTATTTGCCTACTACAGTTTTCTTTCTCATGTTATCTCTTTTGAGATTATAGATAGTTGTTGCTTTTAGGGTCTGGTGTTTTCATGTTTCATAATAACAAATCAATAATAATAATAATATTTTAGAATAATAAATATACATATTTATATTTAAAATAAAAATGAAAATCAGGAAGTCATTAAATGTCCATGTCCTCCTTGCTCTTATCAGGGAATCTTCCTGGTGTATGACATCACAAGTGAGCGGTCCTTCCAGCACATTATGAAGTGGGCCAGTGATGTGGATGAGGTTAGGCCACAGCAGCCTGCAAAGGCTTTTCACATATGCACACATGCAGCTGGTTTTCAGTCAGTAGTGATCATGGTTTTCAAATTTAAAGTATCACAATGAAGGAATTGACCTTCATTTTGCCTGTTTGTCAATTTCCATCATGGTTCTCTGATTCTGTGCTGATTTGTCAAAAAAACAAATAGAGTCATGTTTTTACTAGTGGCTGACTACAACTTTACACAATGTAATACCGCATGCTCCAGGTGTCACTGAGAACCCATTCTCCATATGATTTAGTCTTAGTGTGGTATGAAAATGAATTTGATGGCATTATTTTTAAAATAGCTATGTTGTGTTGCTTTAATATCTGTAATGAACAGACATCCTGTCTTTGTATTGCTCATAGTCTACCTGTCCAATGCTCCAACAGTATCTGATCTTATTTTCAACACTATCTGTTCATTTGACCTATCTCTCCTGACCTCTGTCTTGTTGCCAGCTTGGGTCGTGTGTCTGGTTTAATCAAATGAAGCAGCACAGTAATAATGTGATGTGTGCTCTTTAGTATGCTCCTGACAAAGTGCAGAAGATCCTTATCGGGAACAAATCAGATGAGGAGCATAAGAGGCAGGTGGCCACAGAGCAGGGTACCAAGGTGAGCTCCGGCTGTTGTATAATTATCATCATAATTAGCATTGTAATTATCATAGTTAGGGCCAACCCATTTTCTTTGCAGACCCAAGTTAAAGCTAGCGCAGGCCCAATATAGTTAGAAACTCAGACAAGTGTTTAACATCTTTGCCAACACTTTCAAGGCTACACTCAATTGTTATTGGCATCTCTGCCAACACTCTCAAGGTTACACTCAATTGTTATTGTCTGGCTTGGTGACACAGTGACATACTGTACAAACACTGTATATCCGTTAAAACAAGAGAAAAAATACTGAATCTCCTCTACAGCTTGCCAAAGCCTATGGAATGGACTTCTACGAGACAAGTGCCTTCACCAACCATAACATCAAGGAGGTAGAGTTCTGTGTTTAATTCATGTCATATGAGTTTGCTTAGTGGATAGATAAGGATGTAGAAGTCTAATGTTGTAAATGTCTTGTGAAATGTGAGTCATATAGTCTCTGTCCTGCAATCACACTGCTTTTTGTGATTTCCTATTTCATGGTGTGCTACCAGGCGTCATCACCTCAGCACTGCTAGTGGCTGTTGAAAAGGACAGCGCTAGGAATGAGCATAGATAATGAGAGTATAATTACAGGCCCACAGTTTGCTTCCTCTAGTATTCCCTTTAAGGGCCGGAAAGATATTCCTTCAGAAAACAGGATTTCAAGGTTTAGCTTATGCTCAGGCAGATAGCTGTTCATTATTCAGAGCTTTCTGTATATGCCCATATTTGGTCAAACTCCAGCATATCCAAGTATACAGAGGCTTAATGGGGCATTGGCTTAAACTGGTGCTATGGGTTTGCTACTCCAGATTCCTGGATGGGGTTGTGGCACTCGTCTATTTATTGATTTCTCCAGTGACGCACACACAAAGCAGGGATTTGATGTACTGTAAGTTCAGGTGTTGCCTGGATGATTCATATCACAGAGGCTTACTGTATGTCAGCCCAATCAAGATTTTTGTACAGTACACGTCCAGGGTTGGGAAACACTGGCTAGAAAACCTAAACACCCTTTTTGACAGATAGATTTTTCTGGATGTAGAATCATGCTTCTATCTTTGATTCACTTTTATCATATCAAGTTGAGAATAATTAGAATTATACAGGAATCATTGCAGCATGTTGAAGTATGATTGCAGATTCAGATGAAGAGCTGAGTGATACTTTTGTTAAAGGGGAATGCATGTTTCAAACTAGATCTTGTTAGAGGGTATGAAAGGGTATTCGGTATGAAATTTTTGTTCAGACACGAGCAAGCTAGGCTACTAATATTGTAAGCACTGTAAAGCTTAGTTAGCTGGACAGATTTGGGCTTTTACTTTGATGTATCTGCCCTGGAAGTTAAGTTTGATGGGTGCTTAGCTTGTTCAATGTTAGTGCAGTGCTTGCTCATTTCTGAATGTGGCCAGTTTTGTACCAAATGAAACTACTGTACATGAAGCCCTCTAACAATAAGGTCTAGCCTGTGTGCTGGAGTTGTCCTTAGAGCTGTTGGGTGTATGACAGGGTGGCGTTCTTGACTTAGTGCCAAATTTAAACAGGATGGAACAACCACTGTCCATAAACAACCGGTAACATCAGAAGGGTACCATCCATGCAATTCTCAGCTTTTTTTTTTTTTTTTTTTTTTACTGTAAACAGCATGGGTACAGAAATGGGTATGATGCTTTTATTAACCTGTCTAATTGTCATTCTCACTGACTGTGCCTACAGTCTTTTACACGACTGGCTGAGCTGGTCCTTCAGGCAAACTGGAAAGACCTGGACGTACTGAGAGCATCTGTGACTGATGAGCTCAACATTGCCGCCCTAGAGGAGGAGGAGGGTATAGGCGATGGCCAAGGGGACTCACAAAAGGCCTGCTGGTGTTAATGACATTAGTAGGATATGACATTGCCTCCTCATGCAAATCAAGGCCAGTTTTATTTTCACTTTATGGACAAACCTCTACACTGATAAGAACATTAGTTTCCACACTGTCTCTCTGCAAGGTGTCAAGATTGAGGTCAACATGGTCCGGTGCCTTGAGTAGCTTTCATCAGGACTCCATGAACTGAATGAACAGAGGTGCCTCTCCTGCGGTTTTTGTGGGTCTGAAACACTCATGGCCACCTGCACTGTGCCACACATACTTTAGCCCACTAGAGGGCGCCATCTGCTTTCTAATGGCAATGAGGGGACAACAGAGGATCCAGAGGCTGTCAAGTATGGAGACATGGTTCTTAGATCAAGTGTTCCTGACGGTGTATGTGATGTTTGGGGTCAATGGATGTGAAAGGGATGTTCAGGTATTATGTAGCTGATTCTTGGATTTTGTTTCTCTGCAAATTTCTGACTGGGTCTCCCTGGATTTTTCCACTGTGGTGTGTAAGGCTTTTGAAGATGACACTGTACAGTAAGCTAAGCGCTGTGATTAAAGATGTGACTGTTTGTTGTGGTTCCAGCAGTTTGAAATGCTTGTGATTAATGACTAGACTGCCTTGATGCCCCCACAAAAAGAAAGACCAAAGGGGGGGCTGTGACTTGGGGTGTGAAGCAGCTACTGTGAGATAATTGTAAGTTGACTTTCCGAAGCACTACAGTTTTGTGCATCTCATTCACCACAGCTGTTATATGAAGACATCAATGACATTATTCTGCACGACCTCCTCAATTAAAACACGGGTCACTGTGTTTTCAGTGGAATGTTTTGAATCATCGCTTGTATAGTCACTGTTTGCATCCTTGCCATCTGCAATATACTGCAATTTGCTAGCGCTGCTTCTGTTGCTAAGCAGAAATTGAGACTTTGCAGTGCAGACTGTCATGTTAATGACAGTGTGGAAGGGATACTTGACTCGTTTTTTCAGGTAATTTTAACATTGCGCTGGTGTCATGCAATTTTGTGGTGTCTTTGTTTAAATATGTTCATTATGCATCAATGGTTAAAATAGCCTACACCTTATGTGGTGAAAATGCCATCTAAGTTAATAGCCTGATTAAAATCCTTTATTAAATATATGTAACATTAAATAATGATGATTCCGTTCATAATTTTTATTTTTTGAGGTCACATGTACAGTGTTAAAAGTTGTTTTAGTGCATTAAAAGCAGGATTTACTTGGTTTGATCATTTATCTATATCCAACATTCCAACTTCAATGAAGTTAAATTTCACCTGATGATGGTATATTGCTGCATTTCACCAGAGAGTCCAGTAGACCACACAAGCAGTGATCATGGAACTGGCTTGGATGCATCTATTGCAATGATTTAATGTAACCAGTGCAAACCAAGAACAGAATATTTGTATGCGTGCAAGTGATATTAAAGTGTGCTGTACACTGACTGATGTGTAATGCTATAGATGCTAATATATCTTTGTGTCATTCATTAAAACGGTTTCTCTAGACTTGTGAAAATCTACTTTGTGTAATGCTGTGATTCTTTATGGACCAAAAAATAAAGACTTCCTAGTAGTAGAAATATAAGGTACTAAAGTGAACTGAGACCTACCATTAACATCATTTTTTTCCAATAACAACCGAAAGCTACTATAAAAATATATTTTTTTTCTCTTCTTTTCCTTCTCCCTGCTGTCTCTCTATTTCTTCTGCACTCTCTTCTCACATATACCAACAAGCATACTCTGACTTTCTCCCCAACACTCTTTTTATGTCAGCTTAAGTGGCAAAAAAAGAACAGATCCTTAGACACACACACACACACACACACTGCCCACATCCGGCTGTCTGTCTAGTTTGGGTACAGGTGCTGATGGCACCCTGAGGGTCTCAGGCCCAGGTGAGACGCAGAAACATCCCCTTGCTTCTTCATTCCTCTTCACACACACACACACACACACAGAGTGGCCTTAATTAAAAAGGCCTCTCCCACCAGCAGGGCCAAAAACGGCACCTCTCACCTGTCTCGCTGTCACCACTCACCCCTGAGTCGGCAGTGGAGGAAGTGTTGGAGAGGGCTCTCTCAGAGAGTGCCTGAGGAAAGAATGCAATGAGAAGCATATAGGGGACTCTTCCAGGGGTAGCCGTGGTGACGTGTGGGGATACTGTAGTTTCCAGCCTTTCATGAAATGTTAAATGTAAGGGGGGATGGCTGCCTACAGTATCTGGAGAAAATAGAAGGTCACTGCAGTGCAGTGGAGATGTGAGAAACTTCTCAACCCATGTGGCTTGCACATTGTTTCTAAAAAATGTGCTGTGCTTTGTGTGTGTGTTGTATGTACTGTATGTGTCAAAGACTACTGTGTTTGTGGTAGAAGCATGTGTGTTTGTGTGCACTGCACGTGTGTCTTTGTGTATGTCTATGTATATGAGTATGTGTGTGTGTGTATGCAGAGGTGGTTCTGAGATGATTCAGCCGCCTGTTGTCCCTCGTTGTTATCTTGGCATCCCAGAGCTTGGATCACGGCCCAAGCTGAACTTTTTGGGCACCCAGCACACGTGGCAGAGAGAGGGGAGCTTTCTTTCCAGAACGCAGGCTAAAGCTGGAGGGCCCCCCTCCCCTAAGCCACCTTCCCCGACAATCCCATCCCACCGTGACAACATCCAGAAATGCCATTGGTTCACACTGTTACCGGCTGGCTTCATAATGGGAAGAGATTTTTTTTTCCTTTCACAGGGCATTTTAGATAAGCCAACCAAGGGAATGTTTCTTCAGGACAGCCATACAAGATGAGATGTTATTTTGATGTTGTTTGTGCACTTGTGTGTTTATTCATTTGTTTGTTTTGCCAAGAGGAGGGGCTGCTTGTGTGCACAAGGTGGAGGCGGTATGGGTATGGGGGGGGTGGGGGTGGAGGGTGTTGGGAGGTGGTGGTGGTGGTGTGTGTGTGGGGGGGGTGTATGTGGAGGGGTGTCCAGCTTCAAGGCACTTTCACTGAGCGGTGTGATGTCATCCTCCCACCTCTCTCTCTCTCTCTCTCCCTCTCTCCACTCTGTTTTCACACCAGGGTGAGTCATGGCCCGCATTGTGGATGGTGGAGGTGTGTGAGCCCTGGAATGTTAACAAGATAGAATGAGAAAGAGAGGCTCACAGAATCACATTCAATTCAATCCTCTCTTGAAGGAGGGCCGCTTGTGTCTGGCCCAAAGTTCATTGTACATGAAGAAGGACAAATCTATTCCTGTGTTTTATTAGCCTCTGAGCCTGTGACTATGTTAGTTGGCCACATTTAAAAATACTGGCTAAGCAATGTTGTTAAAGATTAACAACAACAGCAACAGAGGATACAACAGAGAGATTTAATAGTTTACTCTCTCTTGATTGTCTCCTTGACCCCCTAGTGAGCTCACTCTACTGAGGTAGTGACGCATTTTGTTGACTCGTGAGCAGTGGCAGCAAAGCATATAGGGGTTTTCTTAGAATATCATTAAATTGAATGGGTTTTGGTGTTGGCAAGAAGGAACTTTAATCCACCCCCCCCCCCACACACCTCTCTCTCTCTCTGACATCATGAAAAGAAACAAGGCTCCCCACAGGTTGCACCTCAACACAGCAGGCAAACATCTACAGATATGCCATCAGAGCAAGCCTCAATGTAGGGTTCATTATTGTGTGAGTATGAGTGTGTGTGTGTGTGTGTGTGTGTGTGTGTGTATGTATGTGTGTGGGTGTGTGTGTGTGTGTCTTGTGTGTCATCATTTGAAAGGGTATAAACAAAAAACATCAAGACATGCACTGGCAAAGGCCCTGCTTTTGCTTAAATATCAGGGGAAGTGCCCGTGCACCAAAAGAATCTACCGGCTGACATTGTGACTCACAGGAAATAGTTTATACAGTCAGTGAAAACAACTGACACATTGTAAGAATACCACTTGGTGTGCTTCTAAAACAGCATGCAATAAATAGCCAAGTCTTGATAAATAAAGCACTCTCATTTATGAACAGTACTAATGTGCATAAAAAATGGACTATGTTAACATGTCAAGTTTTTTTGACACACTCTGCATATACTGTGTCTCAAAGATAGAAGTGAAAAAGAGGGTAATGATCTCGTGAATGTCTGCCATAGTGTTCCTCTGCATTTTATGTTTCAGTGCCAAAGAAAAAGCTGCTTGTCAAGCCTCATAGCATCATAATGCGTAATTGCACACTGTTATTCACACTGGTTTTACATTGTTTGTTGACTTGGTACTAAATCAACTCCCCCGAGTCCTTTGCACCAGTTACTAAAATAGTCCAATGGACTTTATTTGCCTGTATATGTAGCAGGGGTGAATGTGATTCACTGAATTTCCCCCTCTAATAGTCATGTCTTTCCCACGTTCTACAAGGCTCCTGTGGGTTTATGCATACTTTGTATCTTTTCTTTAACACGGGGGTGGGGTTTTCCCACGCAGGGACCCCAAGTTGAAGTGTTACCTCTAACTCTGCCTCTTTTGCGATTATCCAGAGGCAGAGGTATGTGTATGTTTTGTGCTGT
>JASCQY010000048.1:4864232-4885102 GCA_030264315.1 Sardinella tawilis
GAGAGTGAGAGAGTGTGAGACAGAGAGAGAGAGAGAGAGAGAGAGAGAGAGAGAGAGAGCACACACACACACACACACACGTGTGCATGGTGCACACTAGGCCGACCTGGTGTTCAGTTGTTACTTGCTTCCAGTTCTGCTGCTGTGCCGGTCTGTTTCTGTGTCTCTTTTTATGGGTCTTTTGAGTGAGTTATGGGGAAGGTTCCACGTGGTAGTATTTATTGGTTCAAAAGGCTTTGACAGCCAACCTACTAATTGGTAATCATAAAAAAAAATGTTGACCCAAGGCCCTACCTATTCTTTGAGTAAAGGTCATATTAAAGACATTTAGTCTGAGTGACCAGCTGTATCATAAGCTATACAAGTTCAAATTCTTTAATGCTGACATCCTAAATGTTAATGATTTTTTTTAATAATATACTTAAAGTGAGTGCAATAATAACTGAGAGAATGCGCTTTTAAGCGCCCTGCATTGGTTTGTGTTTTTGCTTTGTGCACTGACTCCCACAGTCTGAATTGTTGCGTTGATGATGACAGATCAAATTGAGTCACCTGGGCTTAAGGTTGCATACAGGACAGAGCGTCTGGAACAAGTGCACATTGACATGGACAGACAGACAAGAGGAATTCCCACTTCTGTTTCCTCTGTACCTTGCTGACCTGCCACGCCTTTTGTGATTCATGTACTCTGTCACCCTATGACTTACCTCATAGTCGGGAGTCAGACACTGTCTGAGAAAAACAGCAGTTCAAAGTTCAAACAACACAGGATTCTTCATATAAATGCTACACCAGTGTTATGCTTTTTACAAGCCTCCCCAAAGCAACATTGCAGGCTCCTCCATTTTAATTTCACGTTGATTGTGTGTCCTAGATCGACTGTGTATTTATTTATTTATTTATTTTATTTTGTAAGCTATCTTTTCCCCCCAAGGGCTCTCGAGCCTTGATGGCATTCTTAGTGAGCGAGCGAAGGAGGCATTGCTTATGCCTATGCTTATGTCTCCCCGGCACACACTCCAACACACAGCACAATTATTATTTGTTTGCTTTCCAGCAGCTGATGGCGCTTGTGGTGTTGCGCAATGCCCTGAGTCATCCCTGGGAGAGCAAGCACTGCTGCCGCTGTCACCAGCCCTCGCTGAGTCACCCTAGTCGCCAGACCATGCAGGCCTGCTACATGCAGCTGACAGCATTCTCACCTTGCCCCCCCCCCAACCCACACCCCCTTCGCCCACTTTGTCTATCTCTTTGTGTTTAGTTATACCGCTGCATGCACTGCTTCATGTAGGCCCGTCACTTTGAGGTGTTTTCAGTGAAACAGGGCAGAGCTGGGTTTTCAGTAGGGGTGGGAAATTGAGAGCTGAGTATCAGGAAGAGCTGAGAATATAATGCTTAAATCTGTCGGAGTTGTATGCCTCTGACCTTATCGATTTGCCTTATCAATGCGGACATGTTTTTGAGATCATGGGCGATGGGGTCTTTCGGTCTTAAGGTAGAACTGAAATAGACAACACATTTCCATATGGTTTACCTATGGTTAGGGTTGAGATAAGAACAGATAAGAGGACTGATAAGCAGGATCGGCAGTGGCATCAGTCTTGATAAAATCCTTGATAAAATCAATTCCCACCACTAACTTTCAGGAGGAGCTGTGTGGGCTGTGTGGGTAACTGTCAGGAAGCCTGCCTTAAAAAGTCAGATGGAGTTCAGTTAGAAGTTTTGTCCTGGCTGACTTTGTTTGACTTGTGAGCTTCTATTTACTTACACTCTGTGCCATCACCATGTAGGGGCATTCAGGCCCAGGCAGGACTCAAGCCCTGCCTTCTCAAAGTTTCGATGGTCACCTGCACCTGAAATCAAAACATTAGTAATTTTTTTTTTTTTTTTTTTTTTTTTTTTTTTTTTTTGTAATTTACTGCTGGTTTTGCTGCTTTTAATTTATTGATCTTTTTTGTGCAGTGCCAAGTAGTGGCACACATATAACACTTTGAAAAGGCAGGTCATGAAGAAAGAACAGTTCCAGCTCCTAAACAGCAGTGAGGGACTGGCAACTTTGAGTGTGTATTGCTCACAATGAAACGTGCTATTGGTTCAGGGGTGTGAACTTTTCTGCTGAGATGTTATGGCAAGGTTTATTGCAACATTAACCTTATGCCTGCTCGAGAAGAGAATGTTTTCACACTGAGAGAGAGAGAGAGGGACGGAGAGAGAGAGAGAGGGACAGAGAGAGAGAGAGAGAGAGAGAGGGGGACAGAGAGAGAGAGAGAGGGACAGAGAGAGAGAGATGGATAGAGAGAGAGAGAGAGAGACAGACAGAGAGAGAGAGAAAGAGAGCGAGAGCTAATCAGAGATGTCTTTTGCAGATCACCAGGTTGGTAGCATGGATAGGCTACAGCTTCTGTGTTTGCCGCTCCGGCTTGTGGGTTTGCTGCTGATGGCTGCAGCTGGGTACATATTGGACTACTCTAGAATTCTCTCCCTCACCGCTCCAGTCACCAGACTGTGTCACTGTGTCAGCCTTACAGCAGTTTTTCCATTCTGCCATTGTGTTGTCATTATACTCTTCTTCTGTTGTTTTCATGTTTTGCTTTTTTTTTTTAAACATGTATCATAAGCATGTTAGGATAGAACGTGAAATATCGGACTTATTAAGATGTATTGGCACCAGAGAGAGGACATTCTGTTAAAGTTTTCAGTGGCCAACTGTAGCTTAGTGGAAGCCAGTGGCATAGCCACCTGCAGGTGATGCCCCCATATTATAGTTTAGTGGGTGATGGAACAGTATTTCTCGGGTTGTTATAAAGCCTATGTTTTAGAGAAAATGTAATATTATTTTTCTATTCTGTATGTCTTTGCCTTAATGACAATCATAGTAGTTTACGAGGCTAGCCAGTTTTTAGGCCTCTTGGATGGAAGCAAATGGATGTCTGTGGCCAGGCAGTTTAAGCCGGGCTGTCCAGACTTTTCCATAGATTATGGGACCACGGCAGTAATTGAACTTGTCCCAATTAACCCTATGCATGAGCGGCATGTTTTGGGCAGCACAATTGTTGGACAGAGGGAGTGCCACAGAGACTACAATGGTGATGAGGTCATCCCTTTCAATCCGGGCAAAGCCCCCTGCAAACTCTGGAACAAAGCAAATCTGTATGCCTCAGTAACCTCTGCCAACCCCCCCCCCCCCCCCCCCCCATTACCCCAGTGTACACACACACATTCTCTCTCAGATACAAACTCACAAATATACATGTGTCTGAATGTGCATATGCGCAGTGTCAACATTGACATTAGGTGGAGCAGGTTAATAATTGTTTGGACAGATAGGACTGAAAGTTTGTGTGTGTGTTTGTGTGTGTTTGTTTGAGTGTTTGAGACTGACTGAGCAAGTGTCTGTGTACGAACTCTTTGTTTACGTGGAAGTGGTGTCTGTTCTGTATCTGCTGTGTGTTGTCTGCTAGCTGTCCGCTTGAAATGGCATAAACTTGGGCTTACATGTGCGTGAGTCATCCATGCCTATATAGGCCTACTCTGTCCTCGTGAAAAATGTCATCAGACCTTGACTCAGATAGTCACTCAGGCCTATTCATTTGGCTGACGCTTTTATCCAAAGTCTAAACAGTTCTGGTAGGCATTACAGGACCACTGGATAGAGACGCTTGTATTTACCCAGAAGAAATGTTTTTTTTTTCTCTTTCTCTGTGACCCACCAGTGTTAGTGAATACACAGGCATTGGGCGCACAGTTGTGACAGTAGTGATAGTTGCTGTTAATGCACAGTTGCAGTCTTGTGGTGGCCATCCTATTTCACTTTTTTGCTAGAAGGGAATTTACCTGATGCTGTTGCAGTGTTCAGTCTTATCAGGGATGCCTAACATTTTTGTTTGTGCCAATCCCCCCCCCCCCTTTCATCTCCCTGATTCTCACAAGCCCGTAGAGGCCAGAGACCGCTCCACTTCCCATCAACAAACAACAGTGCCAAACCAGAAGTGCGACCAGCCCGTCCCAGCCGGGAGTGTTTTGGGTCACTGGTTTGGAAGAAAGCATGGGGGCATCAGGGCATAGGGGAGGGGCATCAGGGCATAGGGGAGGGGCAGTAGGGACTCCTCAACCCAATTGGCTATCGGTGGATGTGGATGTAATTGCCACTGAAGTGCCTCATTTTGGGCTTTTAGTGGCATTTGACTTGCTGAAGAGGAGTGCTAGTTCTAGGAAAGCTAATGCTCTCCCCTGAGCTGAGCCATAGGCTCACTGACATTAAGAGTTGGCGCTTGGTGCTCTGTCAGATTGTTCTTTCACATCATTAGTTAGGCTACAACTTCCCTCACAGCATGCACAGACTCAGGCTGGTGTTGTGTGGGAATGCGGTGCAGTGTTGCCAACCAAAGATTCGGCTGCGTGTGCTGCTTCTGACTCTCTCAGCCGCGGTTTCTCACTTGCGGAATGATGGGTCGGAAAGCCATGTGGCATTAAATCATCACGCAGGCATGACGCAGCGCGTGGCTAATGATGTGATCATCCTTGTATTTTACACAGAGGTGGTTTTAGTTTATTGGTCTTGTGGTTTTTGGTTTTTGTGTGTGTGTGTGTGTGTGTGAGGGGTGATCCTCACTCCTGCCAATGAGGTGGGTTTTTTTTAATTTTTTTTTATGGTGATCCCACCTCTTGAAAGGGACCTCTCATCACCTCTCTCTACCCACGCACCTGCCTGGTTGTGGTACAGGTGAGGAGAAGGGAAAGGAAGCGAGAGAGGGATGGAGAAATTGCTCGCAGCATCGTCTCCCTTCTGGCAGTGTTGCCATAGCAGCAGCAGCAGCAGTAGCAGTAGCACCAGAGTGAGGTTGCCGCGATGGAGGCCTGACAATATAATGACAGGGAGGGTTTATTTATTTATTTATTTATTTTTCTTCCTCTCGCTCTCTCTCTCTCTCTCTCTCTCGCTCTCTTGTGTGTGTTTGGAGAGGATAATTAGCACTCATTTTCATCTGGTTGCCAGGCGCCGCCTTCCTCCCCCCTCTCGGAGGAGAGGTGCAAATGACTGGGGCTCCACCGCACCTCCGCAGCACCTGGAACAGCACCTTTTCCGTTTCCAGGTTCAGCGGCACAGCCACATTTCATTTGTGTGTGTGTGTGTTTGTGTGTTTCGGCTTCTGTGTTTGTGTATCTGTGTTTCTATGTGCATGTGTGTGTGTGTGTGTTTCGCCTTCTGTGTTTGTGTGTCTGTGTTTCTATGTGCGTGTGTGTGTGTGTGTCTCTGTCTGTCTATCTGTCTATCTGTGTGCCAGTGAGTGTGCTCGTGCCTGTGTGTGCCACGTGATTGTTAAAACTGATGAGTCACAGACACAGCGGTGGAGGAGAATAATTATCGACTAGGTCTCTGGACCATTTCCTCCAATCGGTAATTTCCTCAGCCAGAGAGGCAAATGGCACAACACAAGCACACAGAGAGAGAGAGGGGAGGGCGAGTGGGGAGAAAAAAAAAGAGATTAAAAGGTAGAGAAAGAAATGGTCCGAAATTGGATATGAGGACATGTGAGGAGCAGGTTTGAAATGGAGGAAAAGAGAGGAATGGCCGGGGCCCGAATGATCCGCATTTTTTCCAGGTGGAATCGAATCATTTGGACGGCTCTCCCCGTGTTCCCTCCACCATTAAAACCTCCTGCACCAGTCCCCCACCCCCGATCTGGAAGCAGGAATGGAGGAAATGTGTCAAATAGGAACGAGTGGCCTCCCATTGCCCCCCCCCCCCCCACACACACACACAGACTTGCACACACACATATACACACACACACATACACACACCGCCTACTTCTAGGCAGTATCTTGTGAATCCACATGTCCGAGGCCTGGCGTCTCCCAGCAGTGTAATTGCTTGCAAGGGGGGCTGTAGCGTGTCGAGATTAACGGGATAAAATGAGGTTGGCCACACAGGTGGCTGTGGAAGCCCGGCAGACGGATCGACCGCACAGTCCAAGGGGTTGTGGAATTCCAATCAATCCGAGGAACTTTTCCAAAGCCCTCGCAACAGGAATCCTTCTCCTCTCCCCCCCCTGACGATAAGTTCCATTCCCCCACCGGCCCTTTTTACTCTAATCTGACGCAGAGCTGAATGCCTGGTAGTGGAGATCACCACTTTCTGAGGGGCTACTGCCTTTTGCGTGTCCGCTTACACTCAAGGGGGGCGGTCGCGCCATTGCCTAGTAGCTGGCTGCGTCTTTCTCCGATGACACGGATGAGTTTGACGGCCAGCGGCCGGTCGGAAACATCAACGCAGAAAGATGGCGGAAAGATGGAGCGTCGCCTTGGGCTCCAGGCTTCATTGTTTTGTCTTTTGGCAGAGAGGAACCGCCCAGATGTCTGTAGACGGGCAGCGGCTTGACCTCCAGACCCTAGCCTTCATCTTCCCAGCCTCTCTCTCTCTGTCTCTCTCTCATTCTCTCTCTCTCTCTCTCTCTCTCTCTCTCTCTGTCCCTCTCTCACCCCCCCTTTCTCTCTCTCTCTCTCTGGACGATGGCTGAAGGGGTGAAGGCATCCGACAGAAAGCAGCTTAGCGGCAAGCCCTTTCATTCTAAGGGCAGCTCTTGTTTTATTGTGGTGGTGGCGGTGGTGAGGAAGGGGGTTCTGGGAATGAAGGGTTGGGGAGGGGGGGCAGCTGCAAAGCCGCACATCTGTCAAAATGTCACATGGCCTCTTGCCCCGTGGTCTCCATCTCCTTTCTCCATCTCTCTGTTCCCCTCTCTCTGGCCGAGCAGGGATTACTGAAGGCATGCCTCTTTCTCACGGCCATTAAAAATGCAGACTTGTCAGTCCTGGTCTCAAACAGCCACACATGGATGCGAGGAAACAGTTACGGCCTGTCTCGGGAAATTTTAAATAGAGTCTGCTGTCACTTTGAAATACCACATGAATTTGTAATGGGCATAGCCTTCTATGCAAGTCCTCTATTCTACTGCTTGACAAGTTTGTATTCAAGGCATGGTCTCTCTCAAATGAACACTTGCAATGTTGGCAGTGGCACTTTGTGCCACTTATATTTCACATACAATTTGGAATTGTGTATCCAGAGAAACTGTGTATCCAGAGAAAGATTCCAATATCAGAAGTTCCCAGATTCCCAGAAGTTTTAAATACTTTTGTCAGCCTCCTGAGCCTGCGCTCCGAAAAGTGACTTTCCAAGAAATGAAAGTGCCAAGCAAACATCTGGCCCTTATTGTGGTGTGTTAAGGTGAAAACAAATGGGGAAGAAAAGAGCGCCTAATTATCCCTAAGTAGATGCTTGAGCTTAAATGTTGTGGATTAAAGCGGACCGTGAGTGGATTTTGGTCCATATACCCCTCCCCACACTCACACACACACACACACACACACACACCCTCAACCACCCCGGCACGGCTTTGGCTTCTTTACTTCTATTTCTTCAGGCTGTCTATTCCAAGCAACAGCAGGCCTTCTCTAGTGCTTCTGTTTTATTCTTTCAGGTGGTGGTTTGAGACTGTCGGTGATGTTCAGAGGCTAATGAATGTGAGACCCCAGCGAGACTTTATTGGACACGTTCATGTGCATGGGTAGTCCCAACCTAGATGGCAGAGGCATAGTGAAACTGTCAGCTTCTTGTGTGTGTGTGTGTATGGGTGTGTGTGTATGTGTGTGTGTGTGTATGTGGGTGTGTGTGTGTGTATGTGAGGGTGTGTGTGTGTGTGTGTGTGTGTGTGTGTGTGTGTGTGTGTGCGCACACACGCTTGTGTGTAAGTGTTTTGCTATGGATGACCTCCCTTTCAGCCATGCCACTGGTCATGGTCTCTTTGCAGTGCTGAATGAAGCTCTGTAATGTATAGCAGAAGTGGTGTTGTTGCCTTGGTGGGTATGCATTGAATTAGAGTTATACATCACAGCGTTATGGTACTCTTGGGGAGGGGGCTGGGCAGGGGGCAGGGATGAATGGCCCTAGGAGTGTATATCACTCCCCTGTACCCCCCGGTGTTGTTCTTACCTCCGTAAGGGCCAGGAGACATCACAGAGAAAGAAAGAGTCCCCACTATCACAGGGCTTGGGGCCTGCTGAGGCCCTCTTTATGTGCTGCTGCCCAGGGTGCGCGTGATTTAGGGCCTTCATTAGCACGGCCACCCCTCTCGTGGGCCCTTGCCATTCGGAGTAGTGGCAGAAAAAAAAGAGATGGAGACGGGCCCCCTGAACAGTGAGGTTCTCTCTTGACTATCCGACACACACCTCCCTACCCAGCCTGAGGTCTGTTAGCGATATATGGTAAACAGGAAAACATGATAGAGAAACAAGGTACTCTATTAAATTGGACGCGTCTTTTTTTTTTTTTTTTTTTTTTTTTTTTTGAAGGCCCTTGAATTGTTGAAAGTAGCGCAGTTGGAAGATTGCAGGACAAACGTGACCTTTTCTTCTTGCGAATTTGAATAGAGATTCCTTGAAGGGGAAGCCTATGATGATTTTAAACATGGTCCTTGGATACTGATGTTGCTATAGTGAATTCTTCATTCACATTGTCCTCCTAAATCTCTCAGACACTTGAACAAACCATAATTGTTTAACTTGTGAAAAGCACACGTCACAGTAATTGTAGGGTTAAATATGGGAGCTGTGGGAAGGAGATGGATGGAGGACTTGCTGCACGAACGAAAGGCATCAGTGTCAAGAGTATAATGGAGCACAAGATTCACAACTTTGTTCTCAGTTCACAGTTGCTGCTTTAGACTGTGTGTAGTTTGTGACCCTGTCCTTAAAGCCTGGGTTAAGGTTGGCAGATTTAGTTTTGTCTTGGCTTTGGTCTTAGCCATGCAAATGGGAAAGAACAATCTTTCTAACACCAGCCTAAATCTCAAGTGAGATTTAGTCTGGGGACCACCTATACATTTTCTTGTACATGATTTCAGGTTTCGTTTGTCCAAAAGTTTGTGTGATTGGTTCCCAAATTCATGCAAAAATTTTGGCCATAGTCTCCAGGCTGCCGTGCAGTTCGGAACAAGCGCGCAAGGCAGCATGGGTATTCCCAGGCTACTTTCCCATAGCTTACAAGTACAAAATAAAATGGGCTGAGTGTTTGCTGTGGGCAACATGTATGATCCTAAAAGATTTTTTTATTTTATTTTTTTACCTGCACAAGTTTGAAATTTCCCCCATAAGTTTTCATGCATCCAGATGAGGTCCTGTTTTTTGTATTAGACTTGGCAGGAACTGAAGCACATTTCCTGGTCCTTTGATATATCTGGGTACCCTGTCATATAGATGAGGATATCCTGTCTTTTGAGTTTTCCTTTGAAAGCTCATGTCAGTTGCTATTGTCTGTGCACAAGGGTGTCTGCAGTAATGATTAAGTTGAAATGGAAGTTAAACTACGCCTCAGATATGATGCAAACATTTCTGTGGCATAATGTCAGACACTGTATTGTGGGTATGCTAACTAAACTATTAATGTGATGGTTAACTTAGGCCTACTGTAGGTGTGAAGCGGCAACTAAAGCAACTAGGCCTAAAGCAGCGTGTTTACCATTCAGCCTACGTTGTTCCATATTCTTTCTCTTCCCTGGCTATTGATGCCACTCACAAGCTCTTACAACAAGACTATACTTGGAATTACACCAAACTGTCACTTAAATCACTTTTTGTTTAAAGTAAGTGTGTTTGTCATTGTGCCTGTTTGTTTGTTAATTTGTTTGTTTGTGTTTGTTGTGTGGGACATCCTGACCCACAAAGGACTCATCATCACACCACACACTCAGCCACTGATGTGCTCCTTGTGTGGTCATTATCTGACCTCTCAGTAGAGGCAAGCATTGGAAGAGACATATACAATATTATTATCCACCATTTGTGAGCACATTGTGGTTCGGTTCTCAGGTGCCACTTCCTGTGGGCATTTGAAATGCCTCTTGGGTTCCAGGGCAAGCTTGTGCAAGGGTGACAATTTCCCACCGGCATCACCGAGACACTCCAGCTCTGTAGCTGCAAAGCCTTACTGCCACACACCCAAGCCTTCTCTGGTAATTGCACAGAGGAGGTTGCATAAAACCAATAAAAGGTGTTAATTATTTCCAGGGCCTTGACTGCCTGTGAAAAAAAGAAGGAAAAGACCTTTCAGAGTAGTGTTACAGCACTGTACTTTGTGCAGGTTTTTCCCCCCCTCCGCTTCACTAAATGCATCATGGCACATTTCCACAGAGTGATTTGAAGAGAACCTTAAATTTTGACGCTTTTTGTGTCTTGTCCTTTGGAAGAAGAGATTAAATCACTACAATCACAGGGCTTTCAGACCAAGTCGCACTCAGTGTGCCTGAGTAAGGGCTTCCCACTGATTCTCCAATTTCGCTGTGGGCAGAAGGCAGAAGAAAAAAAAAACAAGGGAGGAAAAAAGGACAGTCTTCTCAGAGATAATTTAAGTTGCCGTTGTGTACTTTTCGAATAACTGCACCTAGCTCTCTAGGCCAGTGTTTTTTTTGCCTATAGCTTTCATAGTAAAGGAGGATGCTATTGATTTTCTCTGGCCAAGTTGTTATGTCCTGCCCTGCTTCACAGCACTGCATGGGGAGGAAGCACATGAATCCTCTCCCGTTGCTCCACAATGTGTGTAACCTGAGTCTAATTGCCGGTTCTCAAGGGTTCCTGCAGGACGCATACTTTCTGTCAACTCAGGATCTGTTTGCATACAAAGTAACATGCGACGGCTCTCCTTGAGCTTTCCCATTCAGCTGAGCAACTAGGGATGAGTGAGCTTCTCTATCCTTTAGGGCATATGGACACCTTTGCTGCCTTTGCGGACATCTCTTTTCGAAGTCACTGGCCCTCTGGCATGAATGCAGTTAACAGTTTGTTTTAATGGGCTAAGTGTCTACTTAAAGCACTTGGAGTGGCCCAAGCCTCCCTGCAGAGTTATTCTCTGGTAGAAGTATACAGTGTGAAGGTATGGAGTTTGTTTGGAAATCTGAGCTCATCTGGCTTGAGACGGATATTGGATGTGCATGCCTAGCTTTGCCATGCTTGACTTTTTTTTTTTTCCCCAAATAGGCTAGAAAACAAACCATGTCTTTAAAGCCTGATTTTTGACATTTCAAAATTTTTTTGACATGTCCTTCTAAGATTCAGGCAGTCAAGCCTGAAAGGGCCTTTCACCGGAGTCTGGCTTTTCAAAACTTGGAACCCATGCATCTTCGCCAAAAAGGACCAGGATTGCAAGTACACACCATGGCAACAAAGAGTGTCTCCCCTCCCTCCCTCCCTCAGCAGTTTGGATGAAAATAGCCCCAGGATAGCAATAGACTGGGACAGCAAGTGGCCAAAGAACACAAAGCTGGTCGGCTCCTGCGACGCTTTCAAGGGCCTGGAATAAATAAATCTTGGGCTGAAAGAATTTCTGCTGCTGCTTATTTTCCCCCTTTACTTCTCTTTCCTTCCCTCTGCTTTCCTTTCCTGAGAACACCAGGGATCCTATGCTGAGCAGCTGTTGGATACTGTGGTTTTGGCTGGGTCAGTACTATGGGTTTCACAGGACTTCTATGCCCCCCCCCCCTTTCTCTCGCAAACTCTCACACAAATTCACTTTCTCTCTCTCTCTCTCTCTCTCTCTCTCTCTCTCTCTCTCTCTCTCTCTCTCTCTCTCCCCTGCTCTGCAAAGGAATGCAGACAGACCTTTTCTCAGGGCGATCAGTCTCCCCTGTGATTTGCTTTCGGATGCAGTCGCACAGTGCCCCCTCGTACAGCTGAACTGAATCCCCTCAGGGTTGGCTGCGGCTGAGGTAAAGACCTCAGGTTGAGTAGATTGGGGATAAGGGGGAGGGAAGAAGGCTTTGGCGGTCCTCCCTCTGGTCATTTGTATCTGACATGTATGCTGCTGACACGGCAGCAGTTAGCCTAGCAACAACTTCCCCTCAAAGTTACTCTTACTTTTACCTGATACTCATGAACCAAAGCTAACCTGTTGTCGCTAACCTTAGACTTCAAGTACATTTTTTTGAACCATGGTGTACCTACCAAGTGTAGAAAGTGTTGGATTGCTGCCATTTCTGAACGGTGTTTGCTGGACTTTCTCTTGAGGTGGAAGTTGTTGCTGAAAGGAGCCTCTGTGTTCTCTAAAGTCAATAAGAGAGCTGGATTTGAAGAGCAAATGTTTAGACAAGGCAATTGACTCTAATCATTGGGACAGGTTGGACTCCACAGAGGAAAAGCCACAGTGTCAAGAGAACCATCCCAGACTAAAAAGATGCAAAAAACGATGGCGCTTTCCTTTCTAAGTTTAGGGTAGTGTCCTTGGCTCAGAGTGTGTTGTTGTCGATGGCTACATGTTTCCGGTTGTTAAAGGAGAAGTTCGGTGTGAATGAATCCACACCCCTGTTGTTCAAGGTAACTGACTGCAGTTAATGTGAAAAAGAACGAAAAAATTTGACATTTGACATTGACAACATAGACCGAATAATGAACCAGGCAACTAACACTAAGTAAATGGGGCATAGTGTCTTACTTTCAGTTTTATTTCGCTATGCCCCATTCAGTTAACAATAGTTATTGGATTATAACTCGGCCTATGTTGCATCATTTTTTTTATTCGTTCTTTTTGGTACAGACAGCATTCAGTGACCTCTAACAACAGCACTATGGATTGATTCACACCAAACTTCTCCTTTAATATTGAGAGCCTTTTAGCACTCCTGTCCTTACATACAAGTGTGGTGTTTAAGTTTGTAGTATTCGTTGCTTACATTCCTGTATGATTGTGCAACAGATAACCTTTCTGTGTGATGTGAATGTGTCCCATTGTTTGCATGCACGCTGCTCCATCTTGCATGTGTGTGGCTCAAGGAAACAAATGCAGACAATGGGGAGGAAATGAACAGGCGTGTGATAAACGACCGCCAGTGCGCCAAAGCTCGGAGAGGCAGTCCTGAAATATCTGACCACTTTGCACCTCCCTCATCCGCCACTCCAACAGATGGACGCACTGTTCTGCCTGTGTGGAGTGGTGAGGACAAACAACAGTTAGAGTGTGTGTGTGTGTGTACGTGTGTGTGTGTGTGTGTGTGTGTGTGTGTGTGTGTGTGTACATGTGTGTGAAACACAGGTTCCAGAGAATGTCTAAATGTTTTGATGTGCTTGTATTTCCTTTCAGCAATTTGCTGTTAACAGGAAAAAAAACATCTAGTAAGAGACTAGTGGAGGTAATGAGTAATGATTTTGAAAAGGGACTGATGGCACTGTTATTTTGATTTTAATATTTTAAAGCCCACCAAGGTCACCGTGGCACAGGAAAGCACAATCAGATGTGCCCCTCCCTCAACGCCTCAAGTGCCATTTTGAGTTCCCTTTCAGCCGCTTTGCTGTGATTACCGTTGCCGTGGTTACCAGCCGCGGGGAGGCTGGCATCATCCTTGAGGCACCTGAGGAGATGCCTGGGGATGGCAGCCTATCCCTGCCTACACACACACTCACATGCTCATACACACCCTGGGAGCTAATCTCCTATCAATTAAAATGAAATGTCCTCCACGCAGGGGTTAAATGAAGCGTTGGGCTTTTTTTTTCTTCTTCTTCTTCTGCTTCTTCTTCCTTAGTGTTTTTATTTTCACACTTCCTCTTTGCTGTACAGTACTACTCTCTTTCTTAGTTGCCTTCAACATGCTGCCTTCAAATGTGAAGAGCAGAACTAATTAGCTTGTGTTCCTTGCGTGCTTCCACTCCATGGTCCCATAGGACTCTCCCATCCCCTTTCTTCTTCTCCTTGTGTTTTTTTTTTTTTCCTTCCCGGTAAGGCATCACCGCTGAGAACCAGCCCACCCAAGCTGCTGCACCCCTGAGTCCCTCTCGCTGAAATTAGGGCTCAGATTCGCAAGCGGAGCACCTGGCTGCTCGGAGGTTTCCCCCTGAGGGAGGGCCTATTGTCATTCCAGCTCCCAAAGGTAGACTGGATGTGGGCTGTCAGGGAGAATAGGAACTCGAAGTTAAAGCTGAAGCTGACTGATATTCAGTAGATGCTTCTATCCGAAGCGACACGGGCTTGCCACCGCAGCAGGCTCATGCATCGAACTCCGGATCGCCCAGTTGTCAGCGAGCGGGTGACATTACTGCTGCTCCGCAGGAAGCTACCTAACCTGCGGGCGGAATTCTTCTGTGCCGCATCTTCTTCAGGAAGCCCCTGCTGAAGGGCTGGCATCAACTGAGACTGAGATCTGGCCCTGCAGATCAGGGAGAGGAGGCATGAGTTGTGTGAGCTGCAGAAGGCTCAGGCATTCAGCGGCCTGCGGGGGCTTTGCAGAGCTTGTACAGCCGCTAGTATAATACCGTTTTGGCTTCCTCACTGTTTTCTTCTCACTCTCTCCCTCAGTAAAGGATGGCCATATTGAGGTCGTTGGAGGCTTTGTATAGCTTATGTAGCAGCTATTGTGATACCCTGTCTATTTCCTCTCCTTTCTGCTCTCTCTCTCTTTGTGTTATCTTTACTTTTTCTGCTTTTCTCTCTCCCTCTCTCTCTCTCTCCCTCTCCCTGTCTGTCTGTCTCTCTTTCCATTTTTCTTGTAGTCATGAAGTGAAAGCTGTTGCCTTGTATGTTTCCTTCTGAAGATGTAAAGCTATCCACAACTGTGTTCATTCAGCCCATTTCCTACATTCACATGTGTCTGGCATGTGTGGGGCTCAGCAGCCTCTTGGGCCTCGACATCAATCGGGTAGAAGTCTTTGACTTTGTATTTCCTAAGATACTGCCAGATTTTTAGATTGAGGGGAAGGTTTTGATATATAAATATAGCACCATCAACCTCCCCCTCCCCTTAAGTCCCCACCTCTGTTCGTGTTTCAGGTCGGCCTTGGAGGTGTTCATTGAAGCAAGCGAGCTGCCTTTGATGCGGAGCTGAATCACAGAAACAAGTAAGTCATCAAACACTTCCACAATCTGTGTTTTAATTGGGCCGCGGGAGGGCCTGCAGTGATGCACATATTGTCCGGCTCTTTTTACTTCATGATGCATTTGCACATGCATGGGGTTGCCAAGGAGACAGGTTTTTGAGGTAAGTGCTGTATATGACAGGATTTTTTTTTTTTTTTTTTTTTTAAATCTTGGCTCCGAGTTTTGCTGTTGAGGAAGAAGGCAGTCACTGCCAGTAAGGCCCCAGCGCTTCTCAATTATGTGGAGCGGAAGATCTGAGAGATGGAGAAATTAACTTCCATGTGCAGAATCTCTCCCCCTGGAGGAGCCTGGAGGACCACCTCGCAAACAACACATTAATTTCCTTCTCCTCACCAAACAAAGCCTCATTAGCCCCTTAGCCTATTAGTCTTGTCCTCCTCCTCACCCACCCCTCCCCTTTCAGGTGCAGATCGTTCAAGTACCTTCCACACAAAAGCCTCAAATGCTGTACACTCAATAACAGTTTTGCCTTGTGAAAAGGGGAAAAGGATAGGTGTGGGCGACCCTCATTTATCAAAATAAATGTGCGCAGCAGAATGTTCTGGCACACTGAGGGCTCCAACTACCCCCACCACCACCCCCCCCCCCAACCCGACCCCCCCCCCTCGCATTCTCCACTCTCTTTCCTCAGCGGCGTCCCAGCAGCCTTCAGTGGCAGCTATTGTCTCCACCCACTCACCCACTCGCGCTCAATCTCTCACATGAATGCTAGTTCAGGGTGGGAAAATGATTGCAGCGTGCAAACCAGAGGAGGAGAGAGGGGAAAAAAGAAAAAGAGAAAAACTGAGAGCGAGCGAGAGAGCGAGCGAGGTGGGAAGCAGGAGAGAATAACAGGTGATCTCTGGGAAAGTAACATGGAGGGAAGTGGGAGGCATTTATCTGAACAGGTGCTAATGGGCCGCCCATTTCGAAGGGGAGAAAAAAAAATGTTCGCTGAAACAAAGAGAAGGTGGTGGTCGGAGCAATTGTCGGGACAATGGTGCATTGTGGCCTAGTCCATCAGAGCGCCGACGATGCACTTGACACTGACAGTGTCCCACCATGAGTGAACTGGTGAACAAACGGCCTCCAGTGAAGAACCCTAGAGTTGTACCTACACCGACTCTTATGACTGCATGCAATGTGTCGCCTACCCAGCAACATAAAATCAGTGGTGCTATTTTGCTTTCAAATAAGATGTGGCACCAACTCACTCATGATTGTACTGGTGTCTGCTGAGCTTGTTATACAAAAGCAAGACATTTGAATATAAAACTACCCTACATTCATTTATTGTGGAGGGTTTTTATGCATATTGGCTTGCCATGGTGGTAAAAATTCATAACTGTGCTGTTTTTTTTTTTAAAGATAAATCCATACACTTTAGTGTTACAGTTCTACCGCATAAGCTATTGAAGTGTGACTTGAACCCGACCTGACAAAGAATTTGGTAAAGTAGACTTTATCTGCTTGATGTTTAGTGTTAAGCTTTTAGGTGTTTAGCTTTACGTGTTAAGCTTTTAAGTTTAATAGCAAAGTTTTTTGGTCTTCTAAATGAATCCAAGAGTAAAAGTTCAGCAAAATGTCAGAAATAGTGTGTGTGTGTGTCTGTGTCTGTCTGTCTGTGTGTCTGTCTGTGTGTGTGTGTGTGTGTGTGTGTGTGTGTGTGTCTGTGTCTGTGTCTGTGTAAATTGAAAGCAAATGATGATCCTTTTCCTGTGTTCAGCATCTGCCTTGGAATGGAATGGAATGTTAGGGAGTCATGTGACGGTGACTTAGGGTTGCCATTATTAACCTTCTGATGGGTTTGCTGCCACAGGTGCGGCCAAGGCTCAGGAATGGGAGAGGATGAGGGGGATTTGGCCTAGCCTCACCTTGTAGTCATATCAGCGTGTCCATCACCTGGATAACGAACCATCACATGTTCAAATGCTTCACTCTGGCCAATCATTTGTAGCCAGTGCAATAGGAAGATGAATGCAAGCCCTTTACTGTAAAGGGCCCTTGGGGCACTAAAGCACTGTGTGATTGTGGTCCATATATCATGAAGGCCCAAGCTTTTCAAATGTCTACTATTGACTTAACAAGGGAACGAAAAGCTCAGTAAAGAAGACGGGTGGGTGTTGTGGAGGTGTCCTGGATAAAGGCAAAGCCCCTAAACAGTCCACTGACAAATCAAAACAGGGATTGGTTCTCCCACGGTGCGTAGCACAGCGAATCCATTGTCTCACCCAACTGCTTTTGGCAGGATCTTCCTGTTCCGCAGGTTTGTGTCTCCCGGCAAAAGGATGCCTGTCCTCCTGTGTGCCAGGTTGGGAATGGCTTTGAGTTCGGATAGATTTGTTGGCGTCCCCTGTGCAGTTCATCCGCCCTAACCTGTCACCACAGCTTATCCTGTCCGCAGCAGGGATCAAAGGGCCCAGCAGAGGGGAGACATAACTGATGGTGCAGATTAGGAAATTAACTCTCCTGGTCCCCTGGGACCTTCCAGAGTTTAGCTTGTGAAAGGGTCTATGAGCCTGGGCTGGGCGTCCATGGCTATTGCCTGCGTTGCCTATGCTAAGATGCTCCACTTTTGTGCATGAACCCTGCTAGTCCTAGTTTGGGGAAAAAACTGGGATGGATAACTTTTTTTTTCCTTTTCATGCTCACTTCCTCCCCTGTCATGATGACGTAATAGACTAGGTCCTCTGTGTTCCCATACTGAAAGTAGGATCTACGCTGCGCAAACCTTGCAAGGAGAGTGGACATGCAAGGTTTATTATCTTTTGTTATGAACTACCTTATACTGTATGTGAGTTTTAAACTTTGCTGATAACTATCTTTTTACCTTTTAAGGTGTTTTCTTGCGTGTGTCTCTATAAATTGACCAAGTTGTAAAGCTTTACAAGTGTCATTGTGTAAGATACTAATCTGACAAAGTTTTACTGTAGTTTTTATGTCGCTTTCACATCTGGCTATAAGGATTAATGAAAGTTAAAATAGTGTTTTTACTTTGTGTGTGTGTGTATGCGCGCTCTAACCTGCTTCAGGGACTTGTTCTTTCCCTTGGACCATGTGTGTGGGCCCCAGCCTACACACTCAGATGTCTTAGCGCCTCATGCCTGGAGGGTGTATTGTCAGGTTGACGGGTCAAGTCTGCACCGTTTTCTCCTCTGAGCTGTGTCCAGCTGTTGTATCAAAGAGGAAACTGAATGAACTGATTGTCTGTCTATTCAGGAGTCAAGACATACAAGCCCCTGGCCACAATTAACTAGGACTTTAGCTGTAGCCCACTGAGACAGAGTGATTATCTGAGGGTCTTTTTGGTCATGTACTGTATGATCATTTCATTTTGCAGTCATCCTGATTTGGACAAACTGTGCACATGCATGCATGTAGGGTCAGACCAGGAAGTGCCCTAGATGTCGGACTCTTTTCCTCTCGAGCAGAACGAGACTAAATGTTGCACATACCTTTTGACAAACCATTGTTCCGTCGGTCAAAGGTGTATGAACAAGGTTTCAAACAACATTTAGGTTAGGAATTTGATGACCACATGGGATGGATATATAATGTATTGGGAATCCGTCAAGCATAGGCTGGATTGGTCTGCTGAGTGCTTAAAGTTGTCTGCATGTTAATGAACATCATTTATTTGTGGTAACAGACTTCGTCATCGGCATCGGCATGGAGCGTGCGCTCTGGGTCCAGCGATGCAGCAGTTCCAGCAGCCCACATGAGACGTGCGGGTAATCACAGTGTTTGTTGAAAATAATGGGTCTCTGTCTCCCACTAGGAGGCAAGAGAGAAAGATTAGCCATCTTGTGTTGTGCTGCTGTTCTTTTTATTCCACCATTGTGCAGTCACCCACTCACTGTTTCACAGGATACAACGGCCAACTGCAGAGTATCTGACAGAAAGGATTGTGGCAGACAATTTGCGCTTGCATTCTGCCGTTGCTAGCTTGCTTTCCTATTTTCAGACATGTTTCATTCATTCATTTACAAAATCTGAAACCATTTTAGTGCAGGGTGTTTGATTTGCCGTCTTTCGTGACAAGCCCTTGCGGAATAGGAGGCATTGAAGGCACTTGTTTAAAGATTCCTGGTCCTTTGTGCCCGTGCTGGAGTACGCAGGTTTGATGTTGTCAAACAGTATTGTGCAAGTATTTTCTGTAATACAGAGACAAGTGATGATTGCTTTGTTCCTTTAAATGAGATGTCTATAGGTCTTTTGTATGCAGTCCTCCAAAATAGGCCAGTCTTTCTCATCAGATCCTGTTCAAACTCTAATGATCAGTAGTGCATCCTGGAGCAATCAGGAAGATTCGTCTGTTTGTTCGTCACAGAGAAGCCATGGTGACATTCTAACACTCACAGTTTACTCACATTTCTTGGCTGGGGTAAGAAAAACACATGGGTCCGTCCAGCCCCTTCCTTCCACAGGCACGTCGGAGTCACAGAGTGCCACAAAAGCGTTTCCTGCTCACGGGTTCACGAGGTGTTTGTTGGTCCTCGCAGAGGGAGTCTGGAGATGAGAGAGGCAGGCATAGACAGCGCTGGGCTGGCCAGCGGCCAGGCAGCTGGCCCTGCACACCAGCCCCCAGCCAGAGCGAGAGCGGAGCCGCATCTGGTCGTCAACAGGCCAGCAAGACGCTCGAAACACTGACAGACTGGAAAAGTGTGTGTGTGTGTGTGTGTTTTAAGGAGGGGAAGACAGGATTTCACATCCTGCACTGGAGGGTTTGCTTCTTCCCACAAAGCCACATGGTGATTCTCGTAGTCCCGGATGTGCACCAACATGCCGTGGTTTTGAGGTTTGCAGATTTTTCCGGTCAAATTTTTTTTTGTTTTTGTTTTTCCCTGCTTCCAAAGGTGCTTCCTATGAAATGAATTCCAACCTTTAGGACACAGGCATCTCTGACGGTTTGCACACGTCTTGATTTCTCCATTCTGTTTTTCCTATCTGGACCAAAAAAAAGCCTTTCCGGTCATGGTGCATTTGCAGTGGAGATCACATCTTGTTCCGTTTCTGCCAGGAGTTTCATGTTGTTGCATCTTATGGTAACCCACCGGAACTGAAGGCCTCACATCTAGTACAGTAACACAATCCCACAAAAGGTGCTTGTTTTTGAAGGACTTGTGCCTTTACGGCTGACTGGGCGATCTATGCCATCCAAGAACAGAGGCAGTTGACTGGAAAGCATCTCCTCTTGTTTGTATACTGGTAACCGTATCTTCATGGAATCCAAAAAACAACCCAGTTGATCATCGACAAGATGGGACAAGTATCTTGGGTCAGATTGTGTGAGTCTGTCTCTTGAGGTATCTTGGATTAGATAGTGTGATTTTTAACACCCTCATCTTTGCACCGTGGGTTGAGTAATTAAAAACTGAATGCATCCTTACTTTTGAGTGGTTGACTTTAGAACCATGCTTACTTGCCCTGCTCCCTTCTATTACACATTGATGAATGCATAGGAATTCATTTTCTTTTCTTTTCCTCTCTCTCTCCCTCTCCCTCTCCCTCTCTCTCTCTCTCTATTTTTCTCACTCTCTTCCTACCTTTCTCTTGTTATCTTTCCTTTGCATCTCTCTCCCTCCTACTCTTTTTTTTTTTTTTTTTCCCTGATCTGTGTACAACACTCCATCTCCGTAGGCCTAAATCCACTAGTGAGAAGCTCTCTTGGTGATCATAAGCTATAATGCACTTGGATAGACTCTTCGGTATGTTGTAAAAGACACAACATGTAGACGGTCTTTTTTACTGTTTTTGCAGACATTTCCCTACTCCAGTGAACACGTGAGGCTGTGATTGGGCCCAGGGTGTGTTGCTAAGAGCCCCTATTGACAATAGAACTCATCGCGTTGCTGTTGCCAGCGGCGATTTACAATCATTTACAGTGAGATGCGGTCACACCAGAGAGGGTAAAAGCGGAGCGAGAGGAACCAACGTCCGTTAAATTCCGTGTTCTATTTTTGCAAGGGGGAGG
>JASCQY010000048.1:4943079-4953138 GCA_030264315.1 Sardinella tawilis
GTTGTTGGCTGCATAAGGGAGTGATGTGTGTGTTGAACGTGGGTTTAGTTGTCAAAGCATGGCTTCTACACCCCAGGGTTGGGTGGCCTCATTGTTTAGTCCGAAACGACGTTGACAAAATTGCTCCTTCTCCATGAGAGGGGGCAGAGATTCCTGGGACCCAGGCATTTTTCATGTTTAAAAAGCAGGCAAAGAAGGGTTTTTTTTCTCCATTGTATCAGAAAGGATAAAAATAGTCCACTCGAAGCACTCATTTATAATTGGGCTCAGCGTATGGTGCTTAGCTTGAGAGCTCCAGTTTTTTCAAGGAATTCTTCAGACCTGTCTTCATACGTTTCAGAAAGCTTTGTCCAAGTCCTGTAAGATGAGCTTTTTCTTGGAAATAACAAACAGAAGGTCGAGACGCCCTTGAGGGCTGATGCTCATATAACGTGTTTTTTACGCTGAAAAATATTTACAGAGTCTTAGGACTTGGCAGTTTGTCAAACTGGAGACACTGACAATGGGCTAAGCCTGAAACTTTCCAGCCATGTCCTAAGACTCTGTAAATATTTTTTCGGTGTAAAATACAAGTTTTAAATGAGCATCAGCCTTCGAGTGCCTCCTCCTTATGTTTGTTGATACCTGTATGTTTTTTGGAGTTTGGAGTTTATGCACACAACTCAAACTCAAGGCACAGACGCCAGCCTACTTGTTTCACAGCTATTTTCTTGGATGGCCGCTAATGATGGCCACTAATGAGAACCTGAAAAAGAGGACACTGGCATTTTACTGTATGTCCAAAAACAACAAAAAACAGACACTTCAGAAATGTTATTTCAGGTGGTGGGCCATTGTCTCTGGTGCTGACTGTAGCCTGGTAGTGGTTCAAAACCCTGTGAAGAACATTGTGTTGTTCCTCATGTAATGAATACCGGTAAATAAATGATTGACACAATTGAAAGATTTCAAGAGCACAAGATGGCACATGATGGTAAATGGACTGCATTTCTATAGCACTTTGCCACTCCTAGCTTCACTCCTACTCAAAGTGCTTTACAAAATGTGCCTCACATCCACCCATCCACACAAACACACTTGCACACTCACATCCACCGGTGGCAGAGGCTGCCATTCAAGGCTTCAATCTGCTCACCGGGAGCAGTTTGGGGTTTAGTATCTTAGTCAAGGACACCTCAATGGGGCTCGAACCTGCAACCCTCCGCTTGGCATTTCTACAACGCGCACCACCATGGGCCACCATCCCCAAGGATGGATGACACAGAACTAAGGAAACATACTGAGAATCACCCCATTTTTTGTCATCCTGTTTATTCTACTTCACTTCTTCCTACTGCTCTTCTTCTCCTCCCTCCTTCCCTCAGGTTCTGGCTAGCAGTGCAGGATCTGAAGAGGCGCCCCCTCCAGGATGTGGCCGGTCGAGCTCAGGAAATCTGGCAGGAGTTCCTCGCTGACGGCGCCCCGCGTTCCATCAACCTGGACTCCCATAGCTATGAGCGGACCAGCCAGAACCTAAAGGACCCGGGCCGCTACAGTTTCGAGGACGCCCAGGTAACACCACCTGCCTAAAGGAGGAGGAAGAGGGGATGTCTTCCCCTCCCCTCCTCTCTATCTCTCTCTCTCTCTCTCTCTCTCTCTCTCTCTCTTTCTCTCTCTCCTCTTGCTCTCTTCTACACCCCTCCCTATGCTTCCCTGCTTGCTTGTTGATGGATGAGAGCCCAGGTTTGCAGACTTGTGCACTTTGAGACAAATTGCCTCTGCAACACTTTTTGGAGGGCGCTTGCACAGGTGTGTAAAGTCTGACAAAGAATAATTGGATTGGAATTAAGAATTTTGGATTACTGTTTTTCTAAGCTTTGAAAAGTATCAAAATTTTTGGGTAAAGATCTTTCACTGGAAAGATTTTTCCTATATTGTACATACCCACATATAAGCTTCTGAAATCTCCAAAGGTCAAAGGTCAAATATGGTACCCTGATGCACAGTTTGCAAAACAATAAAAGAAAAAAAAGTAATGAAAAAGAGCAAGCACAGTGTCTGACTTCTCCCCAGTGGCGTTCTCAGGCTGGGTTACTCCGCAGGAAATTGCCTCGTAGCCTCTTGGGGAACGCGAGCAAAGGGTTTAACCAAAGGAAGAAATGCTCTGTGGTCCCCAAAGCTCTCCCTCCTACCTTCCGGCGCTGAAAGTTTTGCTTACCACATTGCTTTTGTATGTGAGAGAAACTTGTCTTAATGGGTCACAATAGAGTAACTGATGCAAATGAATCCATCCTCCGACGAGGATTTGAATATTGTCGTTATTGGCTAGATCTGAATAGCCTTGTGTTGGCACACATGTGATTCTGTAAAGCAGAACCAGCAGAAAAGAAAGAAATAATAGGTGCTGAAGGATTTACATTATGCATGTGTGGAAAACGATGCTCGTAACGAGGCCTCCATTCTCGTTTGCAGAAAGGCACAGAGCCATGATTGTGCATACAGCACAGTACAAGTTCAGTCAGAAAGCCACCCAGTTTCCTTTTTTTTCCTTTCCAAACCTGTGATCTCATGCCTTCCTCGGTGGTGGTATCTCCCTCTCTCTCTCTCTATCTCCCTCTCTCTCTCTCTCTTTCTCAGGACCACATCTATAAGCTGATGAAGAGTGACAGCTACGCTCGCTTCCTGCGCTCCAGCGCCTACCAGGACCTCCTGCTGGCCAGAAAGAAGGTGCCTGCGCTGTGCTGTGTAACATTCCCTCATCTAATCTCCCTATAGACCCCAAATCCCAGTGCTGCTGCTGCAGGCGGGGATTTATTCCCTCTCTCAAACTCCACACTCAGATCCATAATATGGACTGGATGTCAAAAGGCATTTTTAGGAGAAGTTTTTTTTTTCTTTTGTTCTTTTTTTTTCTGTGAAGCCGTGACTTCTTGGATGTTCTGCCCCTGAAAAGCAGAGATGTAATGAGAGAGAGTGGTCTCTGTTTTTTGAGAATGCACTGAGTGTTTTCTTTCTGCCTGCTTAGCATAGCGTTAATGGACCTCTGCTAAGTTTTGTTTTTGGTGTGTGAAGCTGTGACTTCACAGGCTCGCGCCGCCATAGTGCCCCCCCCTCCTCCCCATATTGTATTTCGCCGCAGCGCTACATCAGGGAACTCTCCCCAGCCTTTGACTTCCCCACGTTTTTATGTACACATCCAACCAATCAGCGACCTTCTTAGACAGTATCTGCCAAATGTATGCCTTCTGAGAGTAGACAGACAAAAGAAGTGAAGTGAAAGAGTCTGGTCCACTAGACTGAAGTGACATCCTGGATGTTCTGGTCATGAAGAGTGGTTTCTCTATTTTGAGAGCACAATGAGTGTTTACTCTCTTACTGCTCAGTGTAGTGCCAATGCACCTCTGCACCTAAGATCCACCACAGTGATGTTATCTGAGATGGCCTTGAAAATGAGCCGAATTGATAAAAAAAGAATAAGCTGTCCTTTTTATTGTTAATAAAATTGTTTTCACAAACCCAACAAAGTGATAGGTTTTAAGAGATGAATGTATGACTGAAACCATGAACTGAGAGAATAGTATGCCTATAGGCTACATGACTTTACTTTTTCTGTTCAGAGAATTCCCTCATACATAGTAATACATTCTCTCATGTCAGACATACAAGTTAAATGCAAATATAAACATCTCACCTTTAACATAAAATTCTTGTTCTCATCTTGCATTCCTTTGCACCAAAAGCTGGAGACTGAACAGGGTCGACGAACATCACTGGAGAAGTTCACTCGCAGTGTGGTGAGTGTTCATTCAAACAGATGTCAGATAGCATCACACATGGCATCACAAACACAAAATGGACAATTCCTCATTAAGTGTGTTGACAGGACTTGGCCAATGGCTACAAAAATTGATAGTTACAAAAATCTGAAAAGAAAAATGTAAGAAATCAGACTTGCCTAGTATGCCTTCACTGCAGGGGTATCAAACTCATTTTTAACATGAGCATTATGCTTTTCCTCAGAGGGCCGCCACGCCTTGTCTACATGTGAAAAAAATGCCTTTCCTTGTGTTTCTGTGTTCACTTTATGACTGCATCACCAGCAGTCATAAGAGTCTGTATCCTAACTTTCTCACCAATTAACTGTCTTCCTTTCCTGTCAGTGGCTGCAGTGCAGTAAGTGTGATGCGCACAGTAAGGCGTGATGCGCCTCATAGCTGAGTCCAATGGTGACATGCTGTGCTTGTGGAGCTGCCAGTATTGCACTGCGAAAGTACAATAATTATTTTGGGGTTCATTAAAAAAAAAGTTTCAAGCAGGCCACATAACCACAATTCTTTTCAAGTTTTTAAAATCAGGCTGCAAGAAATGGGCCGGATCAAACTCCTGTCCCGGGTCGTACTGTATGTTTGACACCCCTGCTGTACTGTGACAAAGGCCAAATGACTAAAGGTGTTGAAACAGATGGTGACACTTTATTTGAAGGGGTGACATGAACTTGTTATAAACATGACATAACATATATCATGAACATTAATGACACTCAATCCATGTTTATGACTAATAAAATATGTGTCAAGTGTCACTTGGTTTTTGGACACTACAAAAACAAATGACATTTAATGACAATAGTAGTAAAGATGAATGAAGTGTTTAAATATTTAAATGTTTAGGATAACTGTCATGTCATGTTTATAACAGGCTTATACATCCCTCATACATAGTAATACATTCCCTCATGTCAGACATACAAGTTAAATGCAAATATAAACATCTCACCGAAATAAAGTTCCTATGCACAGCCTCTGTCCAGGTGCAGGTGACATGCAGTTGTAGATATATTCCAAAGAAAGTTTGAATCACCGCACACTGGTAGACTTTAAATGCTGGTGTTTTTTATTTAGGTGAACGACACGTTTTGCTACTGCTTCATCAGGTTCACAGGTTCACACATGAACACCAGCATTTAAAGTCTACCAGTGTGCGGTGATTCAAACTTTCTTTGGAATAAACATCTCACCTTTAACATAAAATTCTTGTTCTCATCTTGCATTCTTTTGCACCAAAAGCTGGAGACTGAACAGGATCGACAAACATCACTGGAGAAGTTTATAACAGGCTTATGTCACCATTATGCAGACCCCTTCAAATAAAGTATAACCAAACAGACATGCAGCTCCTCTCTGACCCATCTCTGTTCTCTCCCCCAGGGCAAGTCTCTGACGGGGAAGCGCCTCACTGGCCTCATGCAGTCCTCTTGACCAGGAGCCGCGACGGACTGGCCTTGCTGGAGGGGATCACACGCAGCCAACGGCCAACAAGAGATGCCAAAGCCCCATAGTTGCCCCAAAGGGGGTTGAGCTGGTGGTGGCGGGGCAAGAAGGTGACCACTGCCACAATCAACCCAACGTCTCCTTTTTACCCACCCCCGTTATGCCATCCCATAATAATCCACTTCCTGTCTACAGAGAAACTACATTGTCCAATCGACGGAGTGCAATAAGTCTACAAAACAACTGAAGTCACTAGTTAGTCAGAGCTTCAGGCTAACTCAAACTTTTCTTCTTTCACACAGCAGAAACTCTCAAGCCGAATCTTTTACAAACACTCAGACATGCATGCACTCATACACACACACACACACACACACATACACACACACACACACACGCTCACACATACATACACACACACCTGTACATACACACACAAACACACACACGCTCACACATACACAAGGTGCATCGCCAGTACTTTCTGTTTAAGTTCATTCAACAAAGATCATCTCAACAGTCGGATTATGGACTGGCGACTTTACTCTGCATTTAACATTTTTTGGGTTGTTTTTTTGGAGGGAAGGTGACAAGAGTGAATTTTTTCACTTACGGACAGGATCATGTGCCTCTTGGCTTCAGAGCATTCCAAATGTGCATAGCAAGGGCTGTGAACAGTGCTCCATCCGACAGCACTGCATCAAGACCGCTGGACGATAGTATTTGTTTGGGCAGGATGGGACTGCCACATATAACTGAGACTAAGTAACCAAGAGTTTAAAAAAATTCCAATCAGATTTTAAGCTTTTTTTAACCATAATTCTTGGCAAGCTGTTCATTTCCAGTCTGACCCTTTTAGAAAAGTAGTTATTGGTAAACTCTGGAAACAGCCTTGGATTAGGGCTGCAATGGCTTATTCAAAAGTTGTCAACGGAATTAATCACCAACTGTTTGATTGGATTTTAGCAATCCAATTACAAATGAATTCATCTAAACAATAGTCTAATTAATCATTAAATACACATTTGCAGCCCTACTCCAGATATAAATGCATGTGTTCTTCAGGAATGAAGTCTGTCTTCTCTGGTGCATGGTTAATTTGGACAGAGAATTGAGTATGGAACACACTTTGTGTTGCATCTTCAATTCATGCTATTAATTCATGCAATGAAAGTTTTAGTCTTGATAGACTACAATACTGGTAGATCTATCTACAGTAAATTAACTTTTTCGATGACCTCAATTATACTGCCTGACTCAAAGCACAATGTCTCCAACAAGTTGTCACAGAGAGAGAGATTTCACCCAAAGTCTGCCAGACCATTTTCTCATACAGGGGTCACAAATTTATGTCTTCATTCAGTTCTATCAAGCAGGGGCCTTGGATACCCACTTTTTGTCTTGCCTGCTAGTTTTTTCTTGTGTTAATAGAGCTGTATATAGATTCTGAATGTAAAATAAAGCGTAGCTCCAATGACCATTTAGATTTTGTAAACAAGTACCATGCTAACCCGCAGAGTACATGAACAGGGTGACAGTTTTGGGTGGACTGGACTGTTGAAAAGTAGGATTCCAAGCACGTTGGCCGTCATAACCTTCCACCCTGGGGGGTTTGAATTTCAAGACACTCAAGAAATTCAAGACACTGACCCACGTCCTGTCTAAGAATCAGACACTTGGCCACCGCTACAGAATCTCATCTGAGAATATGTTCAGACCACATGTGAGAACCGGAAGGATGATTGGCCATGTGTGTACTGTTCCAAAGCAACGTTGCCACCAAATGTTCCGAGATTCTAAGCTGAAAGAGACCTCATATCTTCTGCCTGTACGTGTGCAACAGCAGAAGAGCCGATCCTAAACTACTGTATGTTGTATGTTCGTGTTTGACTACTGCCCTCTGGTGGGGAAGAGCTGTTACTGCCATCGGCACCTCTTAAAGTGCTGCGTGTCACGACACTGAATGAAGAGACTGCTCCAAAGCCTTTTGAGTTGAAATCTCTCACTAGAAATGTATGTAAAGGCACTGTGCAGAGATGCACTGTACGCTATATCACAACACTTACTGGAAAAAAATAACTGGTTGGTTTGCAAGAGGACTTGTTAGGAAGAATGTTTGTTAAAAAAAAAGATATGTATATATATATATATACAGTATATACATATATACCGGACACAATAGCCTACAGCTTTGTGAGATGTATAGATGAAGGTAGGCTAGGTTCTATTGTAGAGGCACAAGTGCTGAGAGGCACATAACTATGCATGGGGTTATATCTGAAGAATTTTAATGCTTCTAGTTTTTCAGTCTTGGAAAAAAAAAGTGAAGGGTAACTGAGAAGACTACTCCACCAAATAAACATACAGACTGCTGTCAAATGATGTACTGTATTACTGATTCCTCATTGTCAAAATGTAATCAAGGACGCAGCTTATGATTCTTCTTTCTAGTCTATATGTATGACTTTCATCTTGATTTAATCTAACTGACTGCATAGCACTTCACACGGTACATGCAAATGTATTTCCACACATCAGACTGGGTCGAATTTTCATGGAAGCCCACAAATTTGTTAGACAACTGAGATTTAGATCACTAAAATGTGATCATGCTGCCATCTTATGTCCAAAAATGAGACATTTCTGTTGGTTTACAATACATTTTTATTTCACAAAATAATACCACTAAAACGGTCATGGAAATGAATAAAAAAATATGAACAAATAACAGAATTATGACATGGAATATGAAATTAATGTAGATGGTGAGTTACAGCTAATGATGTCACTCCCTACTCTGCACTACAGATCAAACAAATGCAAAGACTTGGATCTTACCATAAAACACAACACACTCCCATCATGTTATGGCATTGCAACATAGGAGGCTGAACTGCATGGTGACCAAGCTGGGACTGCAATAGTAGAATGAATGGCCTTAGGTATGAGGTATGATTTGGGTACAGTTCAGCCATGATGGTGGTCAAAGCTACCACTGATGTGATCCAAAACAGGGGCAGAGCAGCTCTGCATTTGAGCCCCCACCCACACCCCCCTAATTCCCCCTATAGGAGAGAGACAGCGAGGTGAGGTATGAACCAACCAGGAGGCCAATGTCTGCTGTTATCATCCCCCCGTCCCCCCGTCTGAGAGGCCTCCCTAATTCCCACACATTTCTGCACAGCTTGGAGACTAAAGACTGAGCCCTTATTCTTCTTTCCTGACAATAAAGGAAGGCAATGCACTGTTAAAATATGCAGCAGATCTGGAAGATTTGTAGACGTTCCTGATAAATTGGCACTGGAAATAGAGCCCCTTAATTTGTAATGCAGACAGGAGCCACAGAACGATGGGCGGTGTGTGTGTGTGTGTGTGTGTGTGTGTGAGAGGGGGGAGGGGGGGCATAGAGAGTACAGATGGAAGCTAAGAACACAATAAATCACATAGCAATGAAACGCAAGAAATGGACCAAGCAGATGTTTAACATTTCAGGGTGTACGCATTTAAAAGAGTTTCCGCACCGTGCATACGAGACCATTTTTTCTCCCTTCCGGTTATGGAATATCCTAAGACCTTGTCTCACCATATCCCAACCTACAGTATAGACTGTTTCAGGTTCTAGTTCCAAAGCTGGTCCCCCAGGACTTCCTGTGTAAAATTCCATATGTTATGTTAATGTAACAGGAAGTAGTTGGGGACCAAGATAGAATGTTCAAGCATTGTTTTGTCCAGCCAAAGATACTGAATAACGCTTTTATCAACCGTCTCTGGTCCAGCTATGGAATTAGAACCTGAAATGGTCTATAGTCCGTGTATTATCCTGCTTAAAGCAAGCGTTCACATGGCATGAACTCTAACACAAATTCTAGTATCTAAAAAAACAACAACATTTGGTATAAAATAAAATAAACATAAAACAAAACAAAACAAAACCAAAACAAATGTGTGACAATAAATAAATACATGTAGTCAGTCAAGTTGCACACTAATAAGGGGTGGGGGGAGGGGGTATCAGGGAGACAAAAAATATGAGATGTACTGCTGGCACTACTTCTAACTCCTGATTGTCTCTTCAGAGTTTGGGAGAACATCTAAATACATACCATGTACAGTATATTAGTATATATACAGTATATATATATACCGGTAGATTTGAAAAAAAAAAAAGAAATCATAAAAGGACGCCATATTGCAACATTCCAGTAGTGCCAATGTGTTGCATCTTATTCATGGCATGATTAGAGGGAGCGACTCTGAGGCCTCTTGAGCTATTATGTATATGTTACATGCCCTCCATACATACATACATATACATACATTGCTCTGCTGGGCCAGTATCAGTTAGTGCAATCTATGCCAATTATGGGTCAGCAACACCATGACTGTAACATCTCTGAGCGCAATCAGAGAGTTTTACGATAACATTTCACACACAAAGGAGAAGGAATATACTGTGTGTGATACTAAGGAAGCATTTTGATGCAGATATTTGGAGAGCTTGAGCTGGAACCCAAAAAAAGACGTAGGATGAGTTTGTGTGCCATTGGGTGTTAGTACGAGAGAGAGAGTGCCTGTGCTTGCATGGATTAGTATAAGAGGCCCTGTGTGTGTGTGTGTGTGTGTGTGTGTGTACACGGATTAGTGTATGTCTGTGAGTCAGTCTGTCTTCAGACCTGTGTTTGAGTGTGTGTCTGCCCATGTATATGTGTCCATGGATTAATGTGTGTCTCTTAGTGTGTGCGTGTGTGTGTGTGTGTGTGTGTGTGTGTGTGCGTGTGTGTGCGTGTGTGTGTGTGTGTGTGTGTGTGTG
>JASCQY010000048.1:4953238-4965738 GCA_030264315.1 Sardinella tawilis
AAAAAAAATAAAATTATTAGAAGCTAAAAAACACATCTCAACCAGGGGTGCCAATAATTATGGAGGGCACTGTATGTGTGTGTTGTTGTTGTTGTTGTGTAGTTCCGTCAGTCACAGTCACAGTCAGTCACAGTCTCACAGTGTTGGCTATAGAGTAGAGTGTAACATAGAGGCTATTTTGGGTAAGTGTACTAATCCAGTTGTACTGCACTGTACAGTACTGGTGTGTGCGTGTGTGTGTGTATAGATATTTGTTTAAAGCCTATAGTATCAAGTAAAGTGTGTACGTGTGTGTGTGTGTGTGTGTGTGTGTGTGTGTGTATGAGTGCATGCATGTCTGAGAGTGTTTGTAAAGGATTCGGCTTGAGAGTTTCTGCTGTGTGAGAGAAGAAAAGTTTGAGTTAGCCTGAAGCTCTGACTAACTAGTGACTTCAGTTGTTTTGTAGACTGTGTTTTAAGCATTAACAGTAACGTACTGTATCTTACAAAAACTGCATACTTGTGTTGGTACACCAATACTGTACGACTGTAGTCCAGAATAGTCTGTTTGTACTGATTGTGGCATCATCTGAGATGTGTCTCCATACTAAGTACTGTACACACAATAACTGGTCTCATTCCCCAACCATTACTACAAAGATTACAAAAAAATTGTTTGTTTTCGAGAGGATTTGTAATGACCACTACAGTATATTTTTTTAACCGGGAATTTCAGAGCCTATTTCAGAATCCCCTAAGGAAGATATTAGTTAATAAGGCCCAATATTTTGAAATGGACAAACAGGACTGGCTATTTGCCACCTTCCCCACAATGTGAAATATGGCATCTGTGTGTCATTCTTGACAAGTGTTGGCCTGACAATGAAACAGACTGAGAGCAGGAGCTGGTGAGCCACAGCACACTGGGATGTGCCTATAGCCTAATCACTTAGCCTAGCATTAGCTCTCCCCATCGCCCACACAGCACACTGGGATGTGCCTATAGCCTAATCGCCTAGCCTAGAATTAGCTCTCCCCACTTAGCCTAGCATTAGCTCTCCCCATCGCCCACACAAGTGGTGAAATAAATCCTTAAACCCAGACAAGAGAAAACCACAAGAGGACATTTTGAGCAAACATGGCAAGGGCTGAACCAATGAAATTCACTCAAATAATATTGACTGTGGTACAGTAAGTGAACTAAGACCTGACATGACAACATGGTTAGGGGTGAGCCAAACGAGTGTTTCTTATATAAATATCTGTAGTGAGTTACTTTATAGGGAACCTGTCAAGTCAATGTGGTAATGGGTGGGCCAAATGCAGTCAAATGATTGCTTACAAAATGGACATTTGTAGTAACTTAGTGACTACTTTTGGTGGTGAGAAGTGAAAAACCATTGTGAGGTAGTGTGTGAGAGTCACTGATAAATGGTGTGTGGTCATGTGTGCATGGCCACCGTTCAATAGGTGTGTGCAGAGGTAGACCATCTCTTCACCAAACACACAGATGAACACTACAGAAAGAGGTGAGGAGGAATATCTGCCCTGAGCCTATCATATGCATTTACTGAGTGTGTGAGTGTGTGTGCGTGTGTGTGTTTGAGTGTGTGTGCATGTGTGAGTGTGTGTGAGAGTGTGTGTGTGTGTGTGTGTGTGTGTGTGTGTGTGTGTGTGCGTGCGTGTGTGTGCCTCTTTGCCTGTGTGTATGTATCTTGTGAGTATGTGTGTGTGCACACATTGTATTCTTATAGGGTGATAGCCTATCTGAATATCCAGAGGGGAACATGTGTGCATAAATGTGCTGTATAGCATTCAACTTGATTCTTAGATACAATAATTACACTGACACCTCTTTCCTGTCACATGGTTGCTTTGTTCTGAGCATCCCTAAGAGTGCACATACAGTATGGCCTGTGTGTTGTGTGTGGTGACCAATCGGAGGCTTCCTTTAACTCATGTTTCTGTTCTAGCGCCTCCTGTAGGCCAGCCTAGGGCTCACTGAAAGCTGAGGCTTTGTCCTTCAGCAGGTCCAGACACAGGTGACAGCTCCAGCTTCCTGTGAAGAGAAGGAGGAGGAGGGAGACGTGTGAGAGGGTGTGTGGACTGAGAGGTCATGGTTGGTGGAGAGAGGGGAGTATAATGGAAAAGTGATGGAGAGAGAGTGTGTGTGTGTGTGTGTGTGTGCGTGTGTGTGCGTGCGTGTGTGTGTGTGTGTGTGTGTGTGTGTGTGTGTGTGTGTGTGTGTGTGTGTGTGTGACCTAATGCTGGGTCAAGGCTGCTTGCACTTGGAGATGAGGAGCTGACATGTGTATGAGTGTGTGTGTCTGTGTGTGTGAGAAGGAGAAAGATAGATAGATAGATTGATAGATAGATAGAGGGGGGGGTGGGGGGGGGGTGGCAGGTCCTTACCCTCGGGAGGCTGGGTCATTGGGGGCTTGAGGCAGTACATGTGGTAGCCGCGGTCACAGTCATCACAGAAGAGCAGCTGGTCCTGACAAACAAGGGAGAGAGGCGACAGACGCCCACCATCATTAACAAATACAAACTCACAGAGAGTGAGAGAGAGAGAGAGAGAGAGAGAGAGAGAGAGAGAGAGAGAGAGACTGACTGATTGACAGATAATATGCTTACTGTCTATTGAAGGGCTGAAGACATTGATTTAGCTTCAGGTAATAACACACTCACGTAGCCTATACTGAATTTACAAATCTCTATTTCAATAAAAGCATTTGAATATGCACAGAATATTTGAAAGCATTTGAATATGTACTGTAGCATGTTTAAAACTACATACACATATACACGTACACATATACATACACATACTTCTAGCCAGTTGACACTATTTCTGCCTCTCTGGAAGGGTTGGAACTCTTTATGACCACTAGGTGTCGCTGTCAGCCTCAGTTAGAGCTTCTCACGCTGATTGAGCTTCTCAGATTATCTGGACTGCGGTGTGTGTGTGTGTGTGTGTATGTATGTGTCTGCTGTCTGTGACACTCACATCGTTTTCAGATGTGCCACACAGGCTGCAGGACTTGCATTCGATGCACTGCCACTGGTAGGTCCGCACTGCCTGCATCATGTTATCTGTGAACTGCAGACATGTTGGATGGCCTGGACAGACGGGGAGAGGGGCAAAGCAAAAAGGAAGTGAAAGAAAAAGGATAGAAAAATAAAAAAAAAACAAAAGTAACTAACTTCACATATTTATTAACTAATTTAATTTTCAACAGTGTGTGAGTAGGTTTGTAAATGGCACAAAAGACAAACCACGGCAAAGCTGAAATGAACACATCAGCAATGAACACACAATGCGCCGCCACAATGTGTGCGAAAAGTATAGAAACACCTCCACCTTTTTACTTAAGCACAGAAGCAAAGACATATTGTGTATGACAGAACAAAAAAAAAAGAAAAAAAAGAAGAAAAAACCCAGATGGTTTTGCGCACTCTTTCATTTGAGGGGCTGCCAACGCTTTGGTCTGCTCATTTCCTTTGTGAGGCTCGGGGAACAGCCTGGCCACTTTGCCTTGGTGCCCAGTAAAGTCTGGTTAAGCCCATGGCTCAAACCCATGGTGCTTGGCTGAGTGTGCGAGTGTGTGTACATCTGTATGTGTCTGAGTGTCCAAACCTCTTTTTCTGTCTTTGTGTGCCTCTTTCAGTGTGTGTCCAAACCCCAGACATACTGCATGCGACCACTTTCTTTCTTTTTGTGTATGGGTTTAAAGTTTCTTTTTGTATGTCTGTGTGTTTATTTGCTTTTGAGAGAATCCCTCCTTTACCCCCACCCCCTGCTGCTCCACCTTTCTGAGCAGAGCTACACCCACAGCAGACAGGTACTCAATGTTCCAGAATGTTCCAGCTTCATATCGACCTCTTCTCCCCATACAAACTCGGAGATAATCAAAGTCTGTTTCTAAAACTTCGGTCTCTGAAGGGATACACTACACCCTTGACTGAGTGCATGATGTTTTCGAAACGTGTAAAACGAGGCACACAGAAATACTTCCCTTCTGCGTTTGCTTCATGTGAATGTTTTACCAATCAGCTGCACGCAGCTGAAACAGCAATTAATAATAAACTGAAAATAGTTTTGGAGATGGTCTCTAACTCGTCAAGAGCTGGCAAGTAATAACATTGCTACATGACTGCAAAACAGACATCTGTGCAAATATCAAAGCTTGTGCCCATTCTTTGTCCCAGTCCATGTTTTAAGGTATGAAGTTTAGAGGGATTTTACCTTTTCTGCTTTTTAAAACTTGAAGAACAAGAACATTTTCATATGAAAGAAGAAGAGAAGAGCAAGGAAAAGTTATGGTCGATGAGTCAGTCTTTTTTTTAATTGATTTTTTTTATTTATTTTTTTCACTTTCTCAGCAGAGGAAGAAATCCAGTGTTTTGCTGCAGTGTTTATTTGTTTGCTTTAAGGAGGACCTTCAAAATAAAAGCATCTGTCAGAGTCTTTCACACTTCAGCGTTTGTGGACAACAAGGAGACGAATCACAGATGATCTCCATCAGCCCGTTTGTCCTTACGTACCCCGACAAGATCACTGCTTTGAACACAGACTTGGTGCTTGAAATATTTAAACTTTTCGATATAAGCCTGAAATCCAAGAGCACTGTTCATTTTTCATAACTTGTCTCTTCTCTTTTACCATGACTTGGCAGCTACCAAATACTGTGTGTTCCTAGTTTTCTCATTTTTACAGACATGCCAAAAATGTCTTGTTTTTTTCTATTTGATAGATCAAAATAGATCAAAATTCATTTTCAGTCATTTGAGAGAAGCATCAGATCAAACAGGATTCTGGATGCCTTTTAAAACACCACATGGTGAAATCAGCCCAGACCAGCACAGAAGTCCAGAAACGGCCAGAACATACCACTCCCTCCCAGTACATCTCCAACCAAAACAACAACAACAACAAAAAACAACAAAAAATCATTCTGTATGTGTGTGTGTGTGTGTGCTTCTTTGTGTTTTTCTTAGAATGGTCACTATCATTAATCATCCAGTGCGAAATCTGGTGTGATATGAAACACATGCTGAACCCCTCTCATGGTAGGGCAGAAAAATGTGATGAGCAGACTTTGTGCCACAAACCATGGATGGACCACCCTAAAATACCCTGAGCCATGAATCGCTCCCCACCAGGCCAGTATAAATGTTTCGCCTGCTTTTATCTAAGGTAGTGTTATGTGCTTCAGTGATTAGGACCACGGCAATGTTTCCCCAGCATTTTTCTATCCTCCAGTGTTTTTTCCTGAAGCCTTCTGTTCAGCCACATATCCGCTGAAGAGATGCCCTTCAGAATAATTATCTGAGAATCAACACAGCCTCTCCTGGCCTGTATGTTCGAGCCACTCAAGTACTGAAAAAAGTGCATTACTCAATCAGAGAAGATAAAAGCATCACAGGGGACACATTTGTTCTTGATTAAGTGCAGCTCCCATCACAGCTTTGGTTTACTGACATGAGTAGAGGAAGGCAGCCAGGGAGCGGGAGAAGAAAAAGACGATGAACGGCAGACCGAAGGGCAGTCCCACTACTACAGTATATAAATCTCAATTCGGTTCAGCCAGACTTAGGGCTTGTTTACACGAATCTAGATATTTTCATAAACGGATATGTTTTTATCTGTTTATTTTTTAAATTGCGTTTACACGTATCCAGTGGAATCTTGAGAAAACAGCGTTTTTAAAAATCTCCACTTTGAAGACCGTTTTAAAAAATATCCGTTTGAGGTTGCTAAAACCCCGTTTATGTGTAAACAAGATGCCAAATGCATAAAAAAAATATCAATTTAGAAAAATATCTAGACACGTGTAAACAAGCCCTTAGGGGGCTTTGATATCCGTGTAAGGCAGAAACAGGGAGAGCAACGAGGATCTGCTCAATGTCAGGAAGGGTCTGGAAGCCCAAACTAGCTGTCATGTCGGCACACAGGATGGGGGAAGGAGGAGTAAGCAGGTGGTTCTTTGACTAATAATCATAAAAAAAACAGCCTCAGACCAACCCCAGACAAATCTGTCCTTTCCAGGTTAGTGAACGCTCTCCTAATCAAAGCAACTGCAGCATAACCAGCTCTCTTGTATGGTCCACACGCCACAGTCATCATGATCATGACTCTCCCCTTGAAGACATCCGCACTGAAGGGAAAGATGGGGGTGCTACTGGCCCATGGCAGACAGGGGACCCACATTCAAACTATCCACGGAAACTCTGGCCCATGCCGGGCGCCTGTCAGGCTGGCAGTCTGCCCAATCTAGCCAAGAAGGGACCAGACAGCCCCTTGGACGGCAGCGGAGGATAGTGGACTGGCGTGTGCATCCAAAGGGCCAGCATGGCGTGGTCATCCTAAGGAGGACAGAGGGGTGAGGGGGGGGGAGGGAGGAGAGGGACAGGGAGGAGAGTTCCTCCAGTACATGTCTTGTAATAAGTACATTATGTACATTTAATATTTGGACATTAATAATATGAGTAATAATGTATCATGTTTTATATGAAATATGTTTTTTTCCACTCTTAAATGTCTCTTCTGTTAATCTTTTCTTTGCATGTGCTTTGTACATAATTATGCAATAGCACGCTGCATTATTGCTGTGTATGGAAGGCGCCATATCAGCAAACTTGCCATGTCTAATATTCTAATATTCATGTCTAATATTCTAATATTCATGTCTAATATTGCTGGCACAAACAGAGAGACAGACAGTCGAGCAGAGCAGAAGTGACCCGGAGGGCAGACGACACTGGAGCGGATCAGAGCCGACACCAGCTGCTGTCTGAGAGCAATGTAGCTACACCGTGCTCTAATGATGAAGATAAAACATGATATTGGTACTGATGTTTATCCGCAGGCAGAGATGTTTCAATATACGAAGTCGATGGATTGAATATTAGTGAACTGTTCACTGTTCATTTTCAGTGAATGAAGTCTGTGGTGATTTCAAACTTAAATAACAGATGGTTTCTCCATCTGCTGAACTGGCCTTTGCATAGACTCTTTAAATAGTCTATTTGAATAACTCATCAGACTTCAAGAAACAATATGGCACATGTACTTTTTGGGAGATGCCTCATTATTCATAAATATGATATTCTCCTTACTGGAAACCTTAAAGAGGCCTTAAATAAACAATCTTCTAGCCCTGGATATACATGTCATATTTTATTATATATTCTTACAGCGTTTTACTGTCAGCCATGATGGAAAATTGAGACTCTGGAGAGGAACAAGGAAATGCTGACAGCCGCTTACCTCTCAGCTCCCGCCCCCCTGGGCTTTGGATAGTCCAGGTGCACGTATCAATCTTTGGCTCCTGATAGGCCTGTGAGTCCAAGTCTCCATGGTGACATCCTGTCAATCCCTTGCAGCTTGCCAAGAAGTCAGTCTTGTGATCCTGTTTTTTTGTCGTTCTCTCTTCCATGGTTAAAATATTAATGTCCATCCAGTGGTAAATGAATTAAGGCTGAATGCATAAATGCACTGTATCGTATTTTACCCTCAAAAGCTTTCATGGGCTTGGCCGCATTGTAATGGTCATTTTTTAGAAATCAAATTGTTGAATTCCTCGTGGACTGTTTGTCCATGTTGGACCTGGGGCGTTATATCCTTACATCTGTCGCTTGAATAGCCCTGCAAATGTTCTGTGTACGGGGAGAGAAAAAGGAGAAAAATAATTGGCTCCTTTGTTTTCCACAAATACTCGTTCCATCACCCGGTAATCAAGATGTCAATTTCTGGCAGTTAAGCTTTTAAAAACAACATTCCTCTCTTATTAAAAGGCCAAGGGTGTCCTCTCAAAAACAAGCATGGAGTATATGGAAGGGGATTTTGAAAACTGCTCTGTGTTAGAAACTGTAAAAAATAAAAATGATAAAAAGCCATGTCAGATGATGCAAGTTGTTTTTTTTTCTCAAAAGTGGCTTTCTTTCTTTCATCCTTCCTTTTCGTTTTTCTTTCTTATCTCTGTGTGAGCAAATTTTACTTCTTGTTTAACATGTCTGTCTATCTGCACTGGGGTGGACCTGTGCTGTCGTCCGAAAAGAGGCCATCCAACTCGTCGTCCTCAAATCCGTGAAACGTGGACGCCTCGCTTTCCGATGTGTCTTGAAACACTTCCGGAATGCCACACGTCTTCCTCTTCCTCTTCCTCCTGTCCTTCGGCCGCCTCACACGAGCAGCTGACACGCATGACGGACACATCAGCATCAAGGCAAAAAAGCGCGCTCACACACACACACACACACACACACACACACACATACACTCTCACACAAGGCTTCTTTTCTCAAATACATACAACACATGAACCAGTTGGCAAGATGACACACAGACACACACACACACGCACACACACACACACACACACACACACACACACACACACACACAATGCATGCATACATCACCAGCCCTAGTCTCTCCATACAGCAGCTGGTAGCACTTAAACTGAGGTCAAAGAGTCATGGGACAATTTCAGCACAACTAGACTCCATGCTTTGGTATTGTGTGTGTAAGCAGGTCTTAAAGCCACTGAAGCAAAAGCTAGCAAGAAGATCTGAACATAGAGAACGTGGTGGTCTGACAAGGACAACTAATTGGAACTAGTTTCAGCAGTATGGAAATGCCAAGTGAACTGACCATTGGTGTGGACAGAAAAATGCGTTTTCAACATAGAGGACTGCAATAAAGAAGCATAATGGAGCATAAATGCCCAACTAAAAAGCAATCAAAGAAGGCAAAGAGAGAACAAAAACAACAAAAATAAATGAGTGTGACTTCCCACAAGCCCTCCAACAAACTGATGGTTATTTAAACTGAAACTGGGAGAGAAAACCAGAAAAGAGACACGTATGCAGAAGGCCAAGACTATTGAGTGCTTGCATGACCTGGATGTCAATTGATGTCTGTGAAATAAATGGTTTCGATGGAGTTGTGATGACAGCCCTTATTACAGAAACTCTAGGGCTCAATCTGATCCCTGGTTCTCATGGTAACTGAGGAGAACAGACATTTTACTTCTCAGACATGCAGTGCATTTGTCTGACTACTTCTGTGCCAAAGAGAACAACTGTAACTAAATTAGTGGAGGAAGAACAAATAACTAAAAAGGTGCTTGTTATAAAGAGAATAATAACGGGTCATGGATAATATGTGTAGGCCTAGCAGAGGGTACAGTATTCTCAGAATTGTTTGAGCCCATACAAGTCTTCAGACACACGGTGGAGGCATGTGTTGTTAACGGTTTCTCCTGAAAGACATCTAGGCCTGTATGTAAACCATTTCTGGGTATTTAACAAAAAAACAACTGATTTATGTGTTGTTGACAGTTACAGTGAGATCCACTGCGGTTTATGTGGCAAGCCCATGAAGAACATGTTATCAAAAGAATAAACAAAACCATGCTGCGCAAGTCTAAAAAACTACAGCTGGGTTCACTCACACACTTAGAAAAGAAATAATTCTACCCCATGATAAGGCCCTACTGTAAAGCATAACACATTTTTTATTGGATTTTTATCAATGCATCGCATATTTGCGAGGGAACTTCTGCATTCTTTTTCTCTGGCATTTGTACAAAACACGGCAAAGGGTAGAGACCTCACCACTAGACTTTCCATTGGCTGACTCAATGAAACTATTTGAAAACAAAGGCAGAATAAAGAAACACACACAAAATGACACGCTTGCAAAATATGAGGTGATGGAATGGCAAACACACACACACAAGAATTGTGAATGACCAAAAAGGTCCATGCCATAGATTTCCATTGCGACACAAACAGGCTTGACTTTTTTCCCAGAGCTCGCTGGGAGTGCTTTATCGATTCTCATTGGAGAGCTCGCGTTTGAGAGACTCCGGTAAACCCAAGACAGATTTAAAGTTGTAAGGACTTGGACATTTTTAGTCTTTTTTTGAGTTTTAGTTTGAAGGACTTTGGGACACTGAAGCTTTGAGGCACAGGAAAGTTGGCAAATGAACCGAGACATGAGCAATGTGCATGCACTCCTTATAAAGTACTGTACATCGACCACTAGTGTGAGGGTGTGATTCTGTCCACATAATGACATGATGACCCTTAAGAATTTATGTACACATCCTCCCTCAAATCACATTTTGTTTTATTTATACTTTAGATTTTTCTGAATTTAAATTAGTTTTTGCTCTAAGGTCTTGCTCTACAAAATGAAGAAATCACGGCAGACAAAGTCTTTTCATTTCTTATACTAGCACTCATAAGTGAACAAATATGGGCCCTAATTTCAGTGCTGAGCAAAGTGCAGAATCTAACTACAGTCAAGTTAATGACTAAGCAAAATCAGTTTGCTAATTTAACATCATAAGTGATGCAATAGCACCAATGCAGAGGAAGAAGAGAACAGACTTTGCCTGTCTTTAAATCAGGGTTCTTAGTTTTCACTCAGCAGTTTTTGATTACACCTCAATGTCACTGCTGAAATGCAATGCTAAGGCACTAGAAAGACCAAAGGCACTTTTCCCATGTATGGAGATTTGCTTGACTGCTGGATGAAAACCCCAAAGGAGTGAATTTATGCTGCCTGCTTTGGTCATGAACTACCCATGTGGCAAACCACAGAGCCAGACTGTCCACACTCGGAGTAACAGAGAGCCAGAGGTCACTCACCGGAGCGTCCACAGTCCGAGCAGGACACGAGCTCCTCCGCTTGTCCCGTCTTCCGGTTGGAGCCAGAGTCCCCCAGGCAGAAGTCACAGTAGTCGTTGGGAATGATGGTACCGTCAGGCCCCTTCTGAGCTGCAGGAGAAAACCAGGAGGCCTACTGTTCAAATATACAGTACATACAGCATACAGTATTTCTCTGAATGTCCCATGTGGCTCCCAATCTGTAGGCGAATGTACATATCATACTTTACAACTTTGTTTACGAATGTACAAATGTACATATCATACTTTACAACTTTGTTTACCTATAGCTACAGTATGTCAAGTCATTCCGTTGAAATCTATTTAAAAAAATCAAATAGGCTTGATGATTCCCTGAACTGAAGAAAAAAAAATGAGTAGATAAATTCAGACACAGATTTTGCTAATCAGTGTGTGACTGCAGTTGGCCATTTCAGGGGTGAGGCTTACGTTTGTGGTTTTCTGGGCGGTGGGCGGGGGGCGACTGTGGCATGTCGGGCTCCCGTTCCTCCTCACCCTCCTCTTCAGCCAGGTGGGTGTGTGTGTAGTGGTAGCTCAGACCCGGCCGGTTCTTGTAGCGCTTGCCGCAGACTGCACAGAGGCGCACACACACACACACATACACATCCAGTCAGCTCCACAAGTCAACACTCCCCTCTTCACCAAACAACATTCTCTACTCCCATCCAAGTTTAACGACCAAAGGTGCTTTTACCCAGAGTGCATCTCAAACCACCGTCTGTTTAGAGCTGACTTGAATTAGCATTGGCTAATTTATGGTAGCAATTACACCATGATGGGCTCAGTGAAAAAGGATCATAACTAGCCTACATCATGCAGATTGCAGAGGCTACTAGACAAATATCAGCACTGTTTACTCTGTGGTGGTGAAGGTAAATTGCATGGAAAAATTGGAAAATGTAAGGCTCTGGGAAAAGCATTTGGTGGCAAATTTAAACCTGGACAAGAAAGAAAGCAGCTGCACACATGCGGGGCGTTAATGTCTTGTCTGTAAACACTCGGGAGGAGCTACTTGATGTAAGGGGATCATTGCCAGTCGAGAGTGTAGTGGGATGTTTCTGTTGGGGTTTTTTCATGGGACTCATGGCTTTGAGTCATTCAAAAGACGACTAGCTATCGGGTCACTTCTTGTCATTAGCAGACATAGCAGACATGTTATTCAGTAACACTGATCTGTAGGCTATAAGACTATTCAGTTTCATTAGCTGGGTATCAATAGCATCACAAGGAGTAAGTGAGAGATTCTCAAGGGCATAACAAAGCTTTATTTTTTAAATATGTTCAATTTGGCCATCTGCTGCCAGTCCCACAGAACGCTTGTAATCAGGTTGAAGACTGACCACTTGGCCCTCTTTCAGGCAAAGCCAACTCTTTGCTCTTCCTAATAATCTACAAAACGGACACACACAAGATAGCACGCACACGCACACACACACACACATACAGAGAATCCCTTTGTAATTTTTGAGCTCTCTTCAGCTTTTCTTCCTCAAGTACGGGGCACTGCTGGCACGTCAAACGCCCATCTGCAGCAGGTATGGCTGCCTGATACGAGGGCTCTGAGCGCAGGGCCATGGCAGAGGAAATGGCTGCCTGACACGAGGGCTCTGAGCGCAGGGCCATGGCAGAGGAAATGGCTTTAAGATGCACCTCGCTACAACACAGCAGGCTGTTACAGTAACAGGCAGGCCGATGCCACCGCATGCAATCAACAGAGCATGACAGCATGGTTTCCCCAAGATCAGCCCTCACTCAAGTAGGTGGTCATAAGTCACAGCACAGCCTTGCGATGCTAAAGCTATCGTTTTTTTAAGCCCCAA
>JASCQY010000048.1:5052382-5069865 GCA_030264315.1 Sardinella tawilis
TAAGTCCTATTAACATGCTACACTGTAGGCTACTTGACTAGTAATCAACGTTCCTCTTTATTCTACTTTTTACTTTTCTATTGCAAACTTGTAAGTGCACTTTTTGAAACGTTCGCTTTGCATGCACTGTGTAATTCCTGGGAATTGCAATTCTAGTTCTTTGTGTAGTACAAATGACAACACCAAACTGTTTTTGGATTTTCAACTACCGTATCTGCGCTGCGAGGTTAGGTGGTGATGACCCCAAAGTAGAGTGACTGACCTTTGTAAAATTTAAGAATGTTGAAGTCATAGTTGCATTGTGTCACCCAGGAACTCTAGAACCTTCATTCATGTGGATTGACAGACCCATAAAGACAGTAGCACACATAAGAGAATGGGAAGTTTAGCATAGTAGTATAGTACAGAAAACACAAAGAAATGACCCTTTCCATGTTTTTACCTGTAATGGAACCGACCTCCCTTTTCATTGAGCTGAAAATAAATAGTAATTGTTTTGTCCTAAATGAATTGCTCTATTCGTTATTAGAGTTGTCGTGAGCTTATGGATACCACCACTAAAGGTGAATCGTATTTTGAATTCTATCAAATGCCAGGCCGTTTTAAATTCAAATCTGCTTGTCTTTGCCAAGACAAAAGTGGGCCATGATTCATCTAGTGGGCCAATGAACCAAAACACCAATTGAATTGAGACAATAAAAAACACAGCTTAATAAACACTAAATGAACACAGAGGAGAATGAAGAAGAGAACTGGTCATCTGAAAGTAGTTTGTAAACAGGTACTTTTGGGTACTGTCAAACTTTCTGGCATGTAAAAAAAGAGAAAACAGTTGTACTGACAAGGAGAGACTTTGTAATGCATAGTGCCATATACTTTTTGGCTTTTTGTTACAATGTAATTGTTGTTTTTTCCAGAGTTAGCCTGATAGCCTGACCACATCTTTGAATTTGGTCTGGATACGTGGCTGTCATCTCACCAGCTCAACACGCATTGAGCCCTATGTCTCTCTGATTCATTTACCTTTCTTTAAAAAAAAAAAAAAGTATATGAACATACATCCCTTCAAGGTTAGATATTTAGATATACAAAGTGTTCATTTTGAGGTCATGAAGTAACTGAGAAATTCAGTCCAAAACCCTGTGTTACACTAGCCAGGCTAGCACCGCCTAGTACCTCTGCTCAATATAGCATTTTGTCACAGTACTACATAGGGGTACTTTGGGGGGGGGGTAGTTTGTCACAGTACTACATAGGGGTACTCTCCAAAGGCTTTGATTATCTGCGGGCCTATCTGTGAACAGAGAAAAGCCTACATGTATGTCCTCACTGGGAGGGTTAGTGCAGGGAGCAAGTGTTTGAGAGATTTATTTATTTGTTTGTTTGTTTGTTTGTTTGTTTGTTTTAAATAAATAATTCCCTCAAACATTTGCTGGAATGCACAATAATTTCATTTTCACAGAAAGTATTTTCCACCAGCAAGGAAACGTACATGTATGCCTGTTGAGTTTGTCCAGACTCTTTGCACAAGGCGTAATGGCATGAAAGAATGGATCAACCAGGCTACACCCCCCCCCCCCCCCCAAATACAGATTATCTATTGAAATCATTTGAAAATGCACCAGTCCAGACATATCAAAAGAAGTCTTGTTTCAAAACAAAGATTATTTTAGATATGGTTTGTGTTTAATGAAAAATACATACAATATAATACTATTTATCAACAACAAAAAGAGATGAGGGCCACTTCTACGAGTGCTTATAAAAACTGCTACTCATATCACTCATTCAGAACTGCTATGACCAGCACACCAAACAAGAAGTAAAAAAAAATCTTATTGCATCACATCAAGTGATTACATAACAGTTTATATTGTAACATTTATACATAGCAGTATAAAAGAATTACACTGATAAATTGTGAGTACAATGCGAAAAAAAAAAAAAAAAAAAAAGTGTAAACATTATGTAAATATATCTATATTTTTATGTATGTGCTTTTTGACGCCTGCGTCCTCATAAATCTGGTCTACCGGAGACTACCAAGGCAAACTCATGTAAAAAACAAAAACAAAAAACTGACAACAATGTATACTAACTGTATACTATTATTGTTCTCTTTTCCCGCTTGACATAGACCAGTTTCAAAGATGCTACAATGGTATGTACCCTTAAATAAAAAAGAATGACATAACCTATTGATGGGCCTACATGCCAGCACCAGAACCTCACACTGTGCTGTTTCCCCTACTACAGTATCAGACTGCTTGCCGTTCTCCTCACGGTATTGTTTGACAGGCATATCGCTGAGGCACTAGACGTCCATGAAAAGACTCATCAATGGAGGCTTGAAAGGCTGCTTCTTGGTTGTGTGCATCATGGGGGAGCAGCTTCATTCCAAGCCCACGGATTGGCTCCCCCACCAAGGGGTTCTCTCCAGCCATTGGCTTACAGGCAGTATGGGCATATTCACCACAAAATAGGAATAGCTCTGGGTTTGTCTGTTTTTAGAAAAAAGTTCACCCTCTGTCCTATTCGTTTTTTTCTTTATCTTAGTGTTCCACTGTCTTTGTGTCAGTCCTCCTCCTCATTTCTCCTTGAGCTGCTCAAGGAGCGGGTTGGCTTCGCTCTCGGGCGTCTTCACGCTGTCGGTTCGCACGATGCAAGTGGGCCGGTGAAGGTTGAGCATGTGGATGAGCTGTTGACGTTCCACCTTAAGCTCCTCGATTTGGGCCTTCAGTTCTGAGTTCACCACCTCCAGACGCTCCGACTCCTGGGTGACACAGTAGGCAGAGAGAGAGAGAGAGAGAGAGAGAGAGAGAGAGAGAGAGGAAAATGGTTAAGAATTACAATCTGAAGAACGGTTGAAAATAAAGTAATTAGCCATTTTGGAATTTCTAATGTACAGTATTTTCTGTCCGTTTGAGAAGGTGGGTGGGAAAACAACTCGGATGAATGATCACATTAAAGTAATTTCCATGACGTTAGTTGCATTCAAGTTGGAGAATGTCAAGTGTCACTTAATCGCATTTGATTGTTAGAACATGCATCAAGCACTATATCAGTCACACTCTGATAAGCTTGCTTAAAGTAAACAGAGGAGATGATTCAAGAGGAATTCCAGTACTTCACCCACTCTTTGAAGGAAGTCTGTTCTCTCTTTCTTTTTGTTTCGACATCGGGCCGCGGCAACTTTGTTTTTCTCCCGTCTTCGCTTCCTTCTCTCCTCTTCCTCTTCCATCTGTGAAAAGTTTTCAATGCACGCACACACACACACACACACACATGAGAAAACAAACAAACAAAGATGAGCATATTACAAACTATCTAGTACTTCCCATTTCTACTACAAGCAAAGACAATGTAGATACCTATCTATTACTTAAAAGCCTTCCAGTTTATGTAATTGCTGATTACTGATTTGTAGGGCAAAATTAATTGTTAGGTATGCTAGTTGTGCTTAGCAGGTAAGCAACTGGACTGAACTGTACTGACTAGAAAATGGGACAACAGCTGTAGCAATGAGGTTGGTGGTGCAATGGAAATAGAAATACATCAACATGTAAATAGTGCATTTAGTTTCTCTTTCTCTTTCTTACTACTTATGCATACTTCTACTTCATTAGCACTTCTCTCTCTCTCTCTCTCTCTCTCTCTCTCTGTCTCTACCTCTATCTCTCACCTCGTCCTTGAGTACCAACGACCTCTTCCCGTGCCTGGCAAGGAAGTGCAGTGGCGAGAGCATAGCGCCCAAACTGCAGAGCTCGGAGAACTTGAGCTGGTCTGTGAGAGTGGTGGCCGAGATCCCGGCCAGCGGGCCAAGGCTGGGGAGGGAGCCGGCCGTCAGCGAAGGGTCAGGGATCTGTCCTGGCATCATGTCAGGTCCGGCCACCGCCACTGCTGCATGAACAACACAGAGAGACAGAGAGAGAGAGATTAAAAACATGCCCGATAAACATCTTCTTTGGTCATTGGTCTTGTGGACGGTCTTGAAAACTACGGTATTTTACAATATTTCTTGGGTAAAATGGCCCCCATTGTTGTAAACAGACATTTTTCGATTGTTGAAGTCAATTTCAGTTGCTGGCCTGATTCATGTCATGGCCGAAAACTTGCCAATGACAGTATCTGTGTATTGCATGGTCATGCAATGATCTTTTGGCACGGGTTAAATTGTTCAAAGTGCATTTTCCTGGACTGATATTTTGACACGTCTCATGACCTGTGACTAGCTGTTTCCCCTGACCTTTTCAATAGTTTCCAGTGTGCAGTCTCCACAATAGACAGACACCGTCTTTCAACGACTCTGGCTCTGTCACTGCCACCTAAGTGCCACACAGGCCACCACACATACAAATCCAGTCAGGCTCGAAGCTCACAGCGACCAGGACTAGAAAATGTGATTTTATTGATTGATAGTGACTTTTCTAATTCACCAATAGAGATTAGCACCCATCTCTCTAACCCCCCCTCACCATCTCCCCCCAAAAGACTGATTAGGTGGGATTAGTTGGGTTGGAGTTTGGTGATGAAACTACACCACTGCACTCCGAGCACAGAAAAGCCAGAGCTAAAGCCAGGGGCTTCCAGACAAAGCCTCTGACACAGGCCAGTCCTGTTTCAGAGGCCACCGAGAGACAGAAAGAAAGCAAAAGAGAGAGAGAGAGAAAGAGAGAAAGAGAGAGAGAGAGAGAGAGAGAAAGAGAGGGGTGCTTGCTTGCGGGCAGAGGCAGCAGCAGCAGGGCGGAGAGTGGAAAACGCCCTGTTGCCGTCACTTATGAAACACAGACGCTCCAGTCGAGGTTGGCGATGCGCCAACACCGGCGGGGCCCAACGGTATCCGCAGGACCGGGGCCCGCATGTGCGTATAAGTATGTATGTATACATACTTCATCTGTCTTCAGCCAAATGGCTCCATTTCCTGCCCCATTCCTGAGGCCAATTAGAAGCTGGAGAGGCAGTGGAATTCACATTCAGCCTGAGCTATGAATACCCCACCAACAGGAGAGGAGGCCCCACTATTAACATAGGGTGTTGGGGTGCAGGCAGTACAACCTACCAATGCGCCACTGTGAGGGAGGGCAAGTGTTAGTAATCGGATGGCTGTGTATATATATACATATACATATATACTGTATATATATACATATACATATATATATATAATATAATATAATATTTATACTTTTCCCTTTTCCTCATGACTGCTCATGACCAAACAGTTATGACACAGTCACTGGCCTTTCTCACATGGACTAAAATGATTCCATTATTTCATCATTTAGGGCATGCAGTCCTGCTAACAAACGCGTGTGTGTGTGTGTGTTTGTGTGTGTGTGTGTGTATGTGAACAGCATTCTATCCCTGCATGTTGCGTGGTCGGTGTATATGCATGCTAAGGAGGGCTGCAGGCCTGGGAGTGGTGCAGACTCCGGCTCACTCCTAGGCCAGAGTGGATGAGCCTTCCTCCCCGGAGTGCAATTAGAGAGAATGTTGTGAAAGAGTGGGAGCGACGTCCAGCAAAGGATTCCAAGCCCTCGAGTCGTCAGGGTTTTTTTTTTTGTTTTGTTTTTCCCCCTTCCTTTTTTCCTTCCCCTGACTTCTTGCTCAGCACTGCCGTGCAGACTTTTCAGGGAGAGATGCACGTCTGAAGCTTGGGTGCCTGTCATAAATCCGTAAGCCTGAAGGTGCTGACAGGGAACGCCGTGGGCCTGGCCAAGACACGCTCCTCAGCCACGTCCAAATGTGTTCAAGATCGCCTCGTACGAGCTGCGCCCCAACCACCACCACCCCTCCAAAAAAGTCAAGGCTGATCCTGGCCTGCAGTTTCTTAATCGCCTGAGACACATCAAACATTGAGCAGTGGACCCCTTACTCAAGAGCAGACATGAAGAACAAGGGCACTAGCTCCTGCTGCCATTTTAAGCCCAGAGCTCACATGAACAAGGGGCACAGAGAGAGAGAGAGAGAGAGAGAGAGAGAGAATGTTCAAAGCCAGGGCTTCAGCTTTTTTCTCCCCTTTGAAGCCATTGGCACTGTCACATTCCTCCTCCTGCTCTCTGTAGGACCCTGCAAGTTGCTCTTGACCCAGTTCCTTTCACATTGCAGCCATTCAGTCTACAAACCACTACAGTCACTCTCTCCCTCACTTCCAAATGGGCACTATGAGGAAATGATCTGACACTGAGAGTGCATTAAAAGTCACCAGTCCTCCATCTCTCCAAGTGGTGTAGGAAAATATGCAGCTCTGTACAAGACACTGCAAGACCTCTGCTATCACAGAGTGGCCTGTTTAGCGTAGGTGTAATGTCATTACAGGTGTGTATGACAAAATGACAAAATATTCAGGTAAAAAAGTCAATTGACTTGAAATATCAGACATTTCATGCCATTTTGGGCCTACACTATAGACAGACCAGTGAAAATGGGACTTCAGAAATGTGTGAAGTGTGTTCAGCCAGGATTTCTTCCTCAAGATTTTATATGAAAACCTCATGGTCACCACCCTTTAGACATCATTTTCAAAACAGGAGCACCACAAAGCAAACTTTGGCAACTGGATACTTCAGATGCATAAATTCACAAACAGAGTTAACAAAAGGCTTTAAAATATTGTTTCTGCTAAAGCAATTAGTAACTCGATTATATAACCCACTGAGGGACATTTTCACGATGTTTTCTCTTAATACTGCAATCCAACCTCTATGAAATCTTTCTGATGGTTCCGGGAACATTTTAGAATTTCTTTTTTATTGTTCTGGTCTGTTGCTCTGTGAGTCTGATTAAGTAGCTGAACAACTTCAGCACAAACAATGTGAAACACTGGGAATGATAGAGGTAAAAAGCTTTTCAAAAGTTCACCACTTATGACCACTATGGAAATAGTTTCATTTTTCTTGACTAAAAGTTTGAGTTGGGTAAGTTGAGTTAGGTTATTTCTGTATTTTATTATCAACTTCAATTTTACATATCACTCTTAAAATATAAGCTTGCCTAATAGCCTTTATCATTATGTGATATCTCCAACTTATCGATCTACCAATCAATAAATACACTTTCCATGGATAAAAAAAGACACTGTCGTTTCCATTTTCGTGTCTTTTGCCATAACTAAATCTGTGTTCAGTGCCAGTTCCTCATTAACCCAGTGAAGGGCAGTTACACCTAAAAAAAGCCCCACGTTCCTGCTCTGGCCTGTTGACGCACAGTCTCCCCAATAAATCCACGGTGGAATTTTGTCTGTGTGGAAACAATCCCACGTATGGATCAAGAGAGGGCACTGGCACCAAAAACAAAGGGGGCATAAATGCCAACATGCACCCCAGTGAAAGGGAATGCTTTGGTCCGCTATTGCTCTGCACCGCTCTCCATGTCTCGTTGCATTAATGCACAACACTGAGCATTGTCTGCTTCCCTGTCTGCAACACGTCCAAAACAATAACTATTGCTTGAAGCCTATTTGATGTTCATTCAAAATAATTCCAAGTGCAAACTTAATATATCAGCATGTTACCCATGATGTATCATGGCCCATCAGACTGGTTATGTTCATTTAACTTCATATTAAGGCTGATGTGAAGTTGCCTACTCGTAGTTTACGAAGTAGCCTACTGGTCCCCCTTATAACACACTACAGCATTCAGAATTCAGTGCCATTAAAAGTCGTAATGTGTGTTAACGATGCCCATCATGTCATGCACTAGTCATGTGCAGCGAACATAATGCAGATTGTTCGGATAAAAGCGCCCCTTTCCTCTGCAGCAAAGTACCGACATTCTCACCAAAGAAATCGGTCATATTTAGTGTCCAAATCAAGAGCAAAATGACCACTTGCAGCTCCCTACTGTCGCCCCTGAATAATGTCAGTTTCGATAATGTAAGGGTTTACAAGCATTTTAAACCGATCTTGGCCTAGGCCTGCCAGTGGCCTATAGTAGCGAGCTCGATCAGCGCATTTGCGTTACATAACGAAGTGATTAACACATATTATGCCTACTGATATACAGTACTACATAAGATTTCATAAACGAGAACAATATTCGACAGATATGTAAGAGATTTACATAAGACACAAAGTAGCCAGACCGTAAATTGAAATGGGATTCTCAGTGATGTTAACTAAAATAAACTAGTATGTGGTATTAACAATATTCCTTAGATGCCTCAAACTTTATCGTTAAGTTTGTCTCATGTAACTTCAGCATAAAGGTTGAGTGGGTGAAACATGGTGCGTGCTGAATACGATTAAATTATCGACAATAAATGCCAGAAATAAAAAATCAATTGACCTACCTGAATCTGGTCCGGAATCTGAAATTACTGTTTGTTTGGGTCACCACTCGATCTAAGATGCCTGTTCGTTGCATCAGCCTGTTTAAATACGGGATCGGTATCAGGGAGGGCTCCGGAATGCGGAACTCTTTTGTGCCAGACGTAAGCGAGGATGTAAAAATACGAGACCAGTGCTGTATGAAAGAAGAGCCGATTGCTCCACCCCTAGCAACCAACAAACACAACACAGAGAGGAAATTTCTACCATGTTGGAGAAGCCAAGTGCGGTCCACCCACGCGTAAACTACCTCGAGAGATCCCCGTTCCAAATCCTACCATGTTTATGGTCATGTATTTGTGTGTGATTTCATCATCGCCGTTTAAAGTTTGACATCATTCTGACATGTTTGCTTAGAACAATCAATAAGTCAAGAGCCTAAAATATAGGTGATGTGGGTCTGCCTTATGTTATGGGATGTAATGAAAATATGACTTTACTGCTGGGATATGCCTACTCGGCTGGTTACATTGTTCACACTCAAGCGTTCTAGTGGTAAATTCAGTGGTAAATTGGCTCACCATTTATGATTATAAAAAGGTAACGGCCAACCGTCCTGTAGCCTAATAGGCTTTGATAAATAACTCTGTTTGACATTACTGTGCTGTCTACACTCAAATTAGGCTCCGTTTACTCGGATGGACGGAGACTTTCCAGTAAAAATGTTGCCATATAGGATGTAGGATTTCGGCTGGTTTGTGCTGTTTGGCTGATTGCCAGTGAATAGGCTACGCTGTTCATTTATCCTCATTCAGGATAAATAGGCCTGGTTCTGAATTAGCCCACCCGTTTCTACAGCTTAAATATTGTAGACAGACAATCTGTGTGAGCAGACCCACGGCCTTGTGTGTGTTTTCTTGTCTTGCCATTTTCCAGGTTTTGTTGGGCTGACTTTATTTTACTTCTCGTCTAGATGTGTATACCCCCCTCTAGTGGTAAAAATGCATGCACAGGAAGTAGATGCCAGTAGTTGTACTTCTGTCTGCTGCAGTTTGGTGAGAATGTTTCTCCCAAAACCCAGTGTGCAAATAATCCACTCCTCAGAATACTGCTCTGAACATTCTATGCGAATGAGATTGAGCTGTTCTTCTAAACCCATCTACATGTGTGCTGTTAGTTCATTCATGTTAAGATTCGACTGATTACAAAACTGCGTTTTGTCATGTTCGGTCTCAAATTTGCATATTAGGCCTATTCAATAAAGGGTGGGTCAGTTTTTTTTCCTTTTAAACTGTGAAAATCTGTGTTTTTTTTCATCAGGAATTAATAATAAACAAAGGTACAGAGGAAATCTGCAGATGTGTAACTTTTTCCCAGGCTACAGCTTCACGTTGGTGCCCCACAGCAATTACAACAAACAAGAAATGATTTTGATTAAATGAAATTCATGTAACATTCTTATCTAGCATAAATAGTGACTTGTTTCAGAATTACACAATTACACATTTTCAGACGACTTCATATCTACTTCAAACCAGCTGTGGCAGGTGCAATTTCAGAATGGATTTAGAAATAATCTACTTCCCTGTATGTATACAATTTTACCAGTGTTTTTTTTTTCTTTATTTTTGTGCACTTCCTTTGGAGGTCTATGTCTCACTTGTTCAATTTAAGCAACACATTGTTGGAAGCTATTACAAAGCTGGGAAAAGCAGAACTGATGGACACCCATTGCACAAGAAGATATGTGAAGCCTAAATAAATTCCTGTGCTAAAATAGGATTAAGGAATAGATGAGGAGATAGAATGCACCTGATTCTTAGCATTTCAAAGGAAGCCACAATAAAATAAGTCATTTTGGCAAGACAGATGTTGAATATATGCTACATATTTTGTTTAACCTCTTAATACCCTGACAAACCTTTGTAGATCTTTAAACTTTGCATCAATTGAGACAGAGTTTTCAGGAAAGCACACTGCAGCCTACTGGGTCTGGATACCTCTCATCAGTAATCAAGCCTATTCCCTTCTAGCACCTGCAAACTTTATCAACTCTGTGAGACATTTAGATAGTACTTAATATGGTAGGTGGACTGGTCATGATTGATACTACGTTTGTTCCTTAAACAAATAAAGGAGTTCTCACACAAATTACCTCTTCTTTTTTTGCTGATTGGAAAATGGACTAGGGAATATTTTGATATAAGTTGGGTAAATATTAAATTTTAGTGAAACAACATATAAACATTTTTTTTGTTTTGTTTTGTTTTGGTGTGACAGAATTTTGAGGTTGAAGATTGGAGGGGAAAAGGACCACAAATAACATCTTTATAAAGCCATAACTAATTATTAAGTCTTGCAAACAGCATCTTACACACATTCATCACACCTGACATACAGTACATTCTGTTCTTTTCATTTGGCAGGTGCATGCATGGCAAAAAGCTGAAAGACAAACTCAATAGGCCTACTTAAAGAACAGATTTTTAAGTTGCCGTAAATTTATATTGCTGTGCTTCTACTAAGCAGTTCACTATTATCTCTGGTCTGTTTTTTCTCTGTCTAATAATAAAAATGATTGTGCACATGGAATGTCTATCAGAAAATATTTCAACGATCAAGAAATATGTTGTATTTAGGTTAGCAGTTATTTTCCTATTAATAAATGAGTAATAAATAATGAAATAAGTGTATTATTAATATTGATACATGGAAATAATAATATTACTGTTAACCTATAACCTTTTTATGTTATTAAATGCCATCTGGTCATGAAATCTGAATATCATTGTTAAAGATTCACAATGTTGGTGAAATACAGTATTACTCAAATATGCAGAATAGGCCTTTCCCCTTGCAGACATGCACAAAGGGAACTGTTAAGGTAAGTCTGATTTGGTGGTGACTCAGTCAAACCGCAGACATAAAGCGAGCCTTGAACTCAGTCCATTCATAACTTATTTTTGCCATTCACGCTTCCTCTTCCCACTTCTTTTTGGGACTGCAGAACATGTCAATCATGCATCACCAACCGATTGCAGATGGGTGGAAAGATGATGCAGAGAACATCTGGAGTTTAATTTACACATAGCCTAAATACCAAGACAGTGAGGAGACATGTGTGGGCATTTGCACAAATAAATGATGCCCATATTATTACATTCAGCTAAATTTCATCCGTGTTTATGACTTAAGATTGAGCTTTGCAAAGCATGGATTGCTAAAAAAATGTAGGTGATTTATTATTGACCCAACATGACCAAGGCTTTTTAAGGCCTGCTTTTTCATTAGGGGACACCTCATTTGGAAGGAAAACAAGTTTTTTATTGAGCAGTAATTCACAAGTCACAAAACATGTCTGTTTAATGTCATAATGGCAAGAATAAAATCTCCAGTGGAAGTCCCCCTTTGTCTATATGTTGTGCTCTGCCTCTCTGAAAAACCAGGGGTATCAGGAGCATTACCTATAGGCTTGCACAGCTGGTGCCATCCATTGGGCGGGACAAGCAGGGGTTAACGACTCCCAATAGCCTATTCTATTCCAATATCAAGGCTACTACTACTAGATATGTATACTTAATGTGTTTCAAAGTTCTAGCATGAGGGTGCTAACAAACTGAATGAGGCACTGAAGAAAAGTAGTCCTGTCTTTGACAAGTCCACATGGAAGATGGCTATTATGAATCCTGATTATTTGCTGAATGCTGTTTCTCATATGGCTAAGCAAGTGTGACTTAGCCAACAATGTTACAATCACATTACTTGCAAACTCTGTCAGTTACACTGCCAATACGGTCAAAACAAAACAAAACAAAACAAAAACTCATTTGCAAATCTGCCCCATAGTCAAGCCGTTTCCAATCATTAAAATCTCCAAAAACCCAAACTTGCCATCCTGACCCCTCACTACTGTCTCCTTGCCCCAACAAAGTAAACTTTCGTACCCAAGCTTTAATTTACTGACTAATGTCTCGAGCCATTACTTAAATATATTCAACATACTTTTCTTATCTGATGATGTCATGTATTTTGTGAAGCTCCTGCAGCAAAGCAGCCTCAAAACACCATGCTGCCACTGACAATGCATCCATACAAGAAAGCCAAAATCCTGGCCGAATTACACCAGTTCTGTCCAGTCTTGGACCAAAAGACCAGCAAACTACTTGGAGAAGCTTGTGGAAGGATACCTTCAACTTTTGGCCCAAGTGAAACTGTTTCAAGGCCACTCAAATATTACAGAAGTGTAGGCCCAAGTCCATTTTTGACAGATGAAAGTAGCCTAATACAAAAAAAATCTCTATATCTATATCTCTATAAATCTCTAAAACAATTTATCTCCGTAAAAGTTTGTGTCTTTTTAAGTATATCCTGTATGTCCTTTAATTGTGTGTATGCCTATCTGTTCTCACAATGAGTAATGGAATTTAATTTTTATGATGATGATGCTGATGATGCTTAGGCCTAATAGCCTGTTTCAACAGTCCAATTCGGTGTCATGGAAGACAGAAGCACAGAGCTGCTGAAATGTTTGGCTTGGTCAAAACCATGCGTTTGTTTCCCATCTCCAGGCCTCCAGGCAGCTGGTGCGCGAGGTAGCTTGAGCTAGATGACGGTATGGAGCCTTTCCTGAATTTCACTGGGCTAAAGGCTATAAGACAATCGCACATTGAAACTGAAACCCAAAACAAGTCAACCCTGAGACTGAACTTATAATGCACTATGCGCTAGTGCAGCCTTGGGCTACTGGGCTAAGTATAACTAGGCAATTGTTCAATTGTTACATCGGCGTAGCGCACGTCTTTTAAATCTTTACAGGCAAAATAAACGATTAAAACATGAATCGCCTGAAAACGCATCTACTAAGTGTAACCTAGTAATTGCATTACCGCGCGCGCGCGCACACACACACACACCATGCTCAGATTCTGTGTATGCATTGCCTGTCAGATAACGTTAAAGTTTCTGGTAAAGTTATAGCTTGACTCCTTACATTGTGTTGCCCCATTTCCACTTTACTGTAAACCGGATTAGCCTGTGTAGTAAATCCTTTTTCAAATGGATCTTAATTATTTACCAAAAACACATTTGCATGCGTTGCTATAGGCGCCTTACAAAAATCACTCTGTTTTGGTTCCGGGAAAACTACAGGCTCTCTTTTCTCAGCTCCGCCTGCCATACTTTTCCAGGAAAATATTCCACAGTGAAATATGATACGTGTGTCTCCATAGAGACTACACAGCAAATCATATTGAACTTCCAAATATGGACACGGAAGTCTGACGAAATCGCGTGCTATGCAAATACGTTTTGACGTTTTCTGTACGTCGATGCGTGCGGGCAGTCTGACTAGAGGCGCTTTGGCAGAAGTGTACATTGTCCAAAGCACGATTCCAAATGTGTAGGTTTTCTAAGACTACAGCATCAGCAAGGTCTAGAGAATATCTCTTAGCAAAGACTACTAATGACTCGACGTCAACACATTGTAACAAACATGGTTTATGGTTAGAACAATTTTATTGAATTATGAATAACTCAATGATGGTTTGTGCAAGCTGATTTAACTACAACTTCATTTTTGCATAACTGGAGAACCATAAAAGACAAAGGTAAAAAAATAAACTATGTTGAAAAATGTCACATGATAGGCCTATATTGATATTGATTTAAGTCAGTCATCACAATTTGACACATTGGCACATTAACATGCCACACAGGACATAGAACACAGACAAAACAGTACCAAATCTATGTGCATACTAAGTTTATGATGACATCTCAATTTTCACTTAAGGATCCACAGACCCACACATTACAATTCATATATTTATATTTATATAATATGTATTTGATGTAAACAGCTGTACTCAGACGAACACAGTGTGTCTGGAAGAGGTCAATTTTAAGTGCAGGCACAGTCAAATATAACAATTTCAGGATAACTGATATGGGGTTACACAACCCAATGCGTACAAACTGGTAAACACCCCCCTCCCCCCTGCGTCCCTGTTCTACCCGAAACATCCCTGCAGATTCCAAATTCCTACAGCGCCAAAAGTGTTGGGGAATTCAGAATATCTTTAACCATATCTGTTTTGCTTTTTATCTGACTGCCACATTCACAGTCATCTGTCAAGCTGTCAAAATCTGGGTAGTTGAACTCAAACCCATGAAGACTGGTGCCACATGTCGGACTGGAGATCACTGTAGGGCTGTTGAGGATCTCCAAGTTGTCTGCCATGGACTTGTAGAGCGTCTCCCAATCAGAGATGCCAAGGGAGTTGGTGAGGTCAATGTCGGGTACTGCAGGGGCCACGTCATGGCCACTGCTGTTCTCTGACTCCGAACCGAGATCCTGTAAGGACTCTTCCCTTATTCCGAGGAAGGCCTCCAATTCGGACGTGGCACCCACCGCGCTGGAGCATAGCAGGATATTGGAGTTGCCCAAGATCGCAGTGGTCGATGGCATACCACTGGAGTGCATTTCCAGGTCCTGGAGAGAGGGAAGTACTTCAGAAGCCTTTCTGGAGTCAAGGACTGGGGACAGGTGCTGCTGAGGACTAGGAGGACTTTGCTGCATCTCCTCCTCATCCTTTGTCATCTTGCAGGTGGGCTCATGGGCTGATAAGACCATTTCAAGCTGTGCTTTCTCTCGCATGAGATTATCTATCTCGGCTTGCAGAGTGGCTTTTTCCTCCTCAAGCTTGTCAGTTTCCTAATTTGAAAACAAAGAAAAGGTTTAGCGTATAGGCTATGTGTGTACGCTATACTGGCTGGTATGTGAGAAATATAAAGTAGGACATTGTGCTTACTGATTGCAATCTATCGGTGAGCTCTCTTCTTCTGTTGCGACACTTGGCAGCAGCAATTTTATTTCTTTCCCTCCTGAGTCTCCTCTTCTCCTCCTCTTCTGGGGAAAGCTAATTACCATGAAAAATAAAATAAAACAATTAGTGCAAAATGATAAGATAGCCTACATATTAACTAGGCTACATGCATGATCATTCATTCATTCATTCATTCATTCATTCATTCATTCATCTGAACGTGCACACTTAAGATTCTCACTGTGACAGTCTGCCATGCAATAGGGATGACATTTATAAAAAAAAACGAAAAAAAAGAAAAGTCTTTGAATTAAAGACATGTGCCTTTGAATGTGCACATACTTTATCCTTTTGTCTTTTTCTGCGTGATGGTTTTTCACGGCTGTCGCTTTCCGAGGAGGACGACTGGGAAAGACACCGTGATCTTCTGTGCCTTGCAGTGCCTGATGATGGAGAGACTGTGTCGACGGTCGGATGGACCATCCGCTCCGCGTCTGCCGTGGACATCTGCGACGTGACAGTTGAAACAAAAGGACAATATAGGTATTGGTCCCCCACTATAACGATTCCTGAAACCCAAAAGGGGTTTTCCCCCACCGAAACAATTATGACGACTTTAACCATGGAATTCGATTTCACTTGTTCACTTATTACGCGTTTAGGATAATCCTCTGATTGATGCATTAACTTTGAGGTTCAAAGTAGGTTATATCAATTGACCCTCAACGTGATAAACAATCTCATGCTTTTTTTTCTAAGCAGGGTTATATGACTACCAAGAGCAGTCACATTGTCGTAATTCATGCACTTTAGATTATTGCAAAGACTGTAATTCACACCTACCTGCACATTTTGCATGGAGGGCAGCGGTGCGCGGGAGACAGACTCAGCTGGAGACCGCTGGCTGATCACGTTAGTATCTTCAGTGGAGGAGACAGACGAACAAGACGCGGAATCGCAGTCAACGTTTAAGTCACGCATCTTTAACATCTGCAGAGATCTATGAAAGTCAAATTGTGTGTCCTGACAGGAATAAGACAAATTTCAGATCTTGATGGTATAATGCCACCTCACGGTGTACACATCTGGAAGCTGCCGTTTTATTGTAAGGCTACTCGTTTTATAGTGAGCCTAAATTTTATGAATGAAGTATGTGTGGTGCGACTGTACCATTCAGTAAAGAGGGAGATCCCATATGCATGATAAATTCTCCTTTTCCAATCAAGCACAATCTTAGAGGTATCTCGGACAGCTGCTAATAATAATGCATTGCGTTATTTTAAACAGATATAATTAAATAATTTGAAATTATTATCAAAATGCCTAAATCCCCCCACAAAAGCAAAATGATAGGCCCACGTGCAACAACATGAATGAACAGACTGACGTCATAAATATATTCTGTCTGCATTACGGAACATTCTTTCACAGCAACCAGAGATATTTGAGGCAAACTTCAGACATATGACATTCATTTTTATCTTAGCAATATATGTCTATGACCATTACTCTGCCCAAACACAGATTCTTTGACAAATACCTTCATATTGACCATGCATAGGCCTGCATAGCTTATAAACAAAAATAAAGTGCTAGGGAAAAAATCACACATTTGTTAAGCCTCTACAATGCACTAATGAAGTGTGTGAAACAGCTCCATGAATGTTGTTTTGTTTCTGCTGGTTACATTTCTGGGACATTACAATAATCCAACTGGGGCACTGCAGCAAAGCAAAATATATCAGTTTCTGATAGCCTATACATCAATATATGTGACATATGTATATTTAAATCTGCCTCTTATATTGCTTTCTCTTTAGATGTTATTTTAAGGGGGATAATTATGACAAACAGCACAGCAGACAGGTTGCTAGCCAAACAGCCAATCACTGTTATCCTGCTAAGACCATATATGGCATTTCCGGTTCGCGCAGCCAAACTGCATTGCAGCCTATCACAGCATGTTCTATTGTGGAATATAAACTACTGTTTTAGTGGCCATTCTATTTTAAGTCGTTTTTTTAATGAATGGTAGGTTGGCGATGTGAGACACAACCTATACAGTTACCTAAATACATCACTTTAAAATATAAATTAATATTGTACTACCATAATAATCTCAAAGCTGCAAAGGATGTGCATTAATAAAAATACAGGCTACATAGACTAAATAGGTTAAAATGGAAAACCGAATCAATTTTCAGAGTCTTTGTTTTGGGCTATCCAACTATTCTCACAAAGACAAGAGACCTCCTTGGTTGAAATCGCCAGGCTATTTATAGCTCACATGAGGTAATACGTCCACTCAGGCGAAGGCGTGAGAGTTGGCCTCTCCAGTGAAAGCCATAGCCAAGTGATTCCCGACAGCCGCGCCCCTGGTCATTCTCTGT